>PITA01001660.1:0-76783 GCA_004023965.1 Spilogale gracilis | reverse complement strand
GATATTCTTCTCCATTCCTTTAATCCATCGTGGGTGGGCAGGCAGGGGTGTGGGGAAACTGCTCAAGAGGAAAAGAAGGATTATCCTAAAGCCAGGCCCGGAAACCTGGACTGAAGATGGTCTGAAAAGCATGAAATCAAGGCCTAGGTTTTCTCTTTCCTTTGCAGAGATTGTACTTATGTAAGCAAGATCTCATAGAGCTATCTCTGACCCCACTGGTCTTGTTCACAATAGAAGCCACAGGGGAAAGTGGGGAGCTCGGGAACCCCAGAAATCTCTGGGAAGGGTGAAGGAGACAGCCCTCACATTCCAGCCTGAGCCTGCCAGAAGGCTTGACATATGAACCAGAATTGGAACAACAATCAGGCCTTTTGCCAACCGATGAGGCCAAATGACAGGGACAGACATTAGCTCCTCATGTAAGAAGTAATTAATCACGAGGAATTTGCTGTAATTTTGTCCTCTGGCTCATCTCACATGGTCCTTGCTGCTGTCTGCTCCCAGCCCCATGGTTGGCTGTTCTAAGGCCTCTGCCAGGTACAGGTGGAAGGCCCAGAAAAGAAGTTCAAGGTCTGGGTGGCAAAGGGAAACATTAACCTCAACGAGGGCAGCAATCACTGGCTTGGGAGGCCATGGGCAGTGGTTTAAGGGATACATGTGTGGGCCACCTCTAAAGGGGACGTTCCCCTCCCACCACAGGCATCACCAATTTACATGAAAACATTTTTCCGGCAGGTGACAGGGAAGTGTCTTTGGAAAGGGGTGCCTTTTTTTATCATGTGGAAAGACCCTATAGAGGTTAGCAGCAGTTCTGGATTCAGCCACTGATCACCAAGTAGTGGAGAAGCGGAGAAGAAAAGCACCACCTCCCAGAGCTAGGCAAGACTTGGAGAGGAAGGGAAATGTGAGCCTATCTGCTTTGCTCCTGTTGTCACCTCTGAGATAAGTTTGGTGGGTATATGCATTAGAAATCAAACTCAGCCTACAATTAAGAGAGATCAAAAATAATAGCAACTTAAAGAGAGGCAAGTTTGTTCTCTCACATGGAAGACATAAAGTGGGGAATCCAGGGTTAATACAGTAATTCTAGGAGGTTAGCATTGACTCACTGCCCAAACCAGCATCCTTGCCAGCTGGGAACCAGAGCCTTCCGGACCTGACACCTCCCACTGCGGGCTGCCTTATCCTCAATGGTTTATGCATATTTTCTCATCTTAGAGACGCCCATGGGAGATGGGTGTGATACAGATACCTATTCTGCATCTGAAGAAATGGGTGGTCCAGAAGGCTCAGGGAATCTAGATTCATCTAGAGAATGTGTATAAGCTCCTTCCATCTTTTTGCCCTACTGTTTGTGGCGTTCCACCTTATTCAGAATCACCTGTGGTTCCAGCCATCCTATCTACATCCCAGAAAGGGGAAAAGAGGAGGAGAAAATGAGAATTGTAGTGCCCAACCTAATGGCCTCCCTCAAGGGACGACCTCCGAATTCCCACAGAGCACTTCCTCTCTGGTCACATCCAGCTGCAAAGGCAGCTGGGAAGTGTAGTCTTCAAGCGGACATGTGTCCAGAGTCACCAGAGGCTGTGCCTGCCAAGCACTAGCCTTTCTACGTTTCCCTTGTGCATTCATTTACCCCCCCCCCTTTTCAGTGTCCACATGGACTTTGCCCAAAGGATGTGGAGGAGATCTAGCATACAAAACACAGCCAGCAAAAGCTGTCCCACTTGGAAAAGCTGGGCCCCCTCTTTGCAAGAGCCAGGCAAACTCTTGACCTGCGTAATCAGATTAGATGGGAACAAAGAAACAAAAAAAGGAACAGGAGATATTTATTGCTCTGAGTGCTTCAACATGTGCCATTTTTTCTTTTTAACTCAAGACAGATCTGAAAGAGAAGCAACCACACCCATTTTGCGCTCCAAGAGAGAAACAAGCCTACCCAAAGTCATGTTGGTGGGACTGGCATTAAAATGCAAGGGCCATCCTGACCCCGAGACCTGTCCTACAATTGGAGGGTAAAATAAATTCTATCACAGTCGCTTATAGGAATTTATTCTTTCACCTAAGTTGATAAAAACCAGGAATTTTTAAAGCCATTGCAAGAATTTTAAATAGTGTCTTAGTGCTTGGACCCACTGGCTAGCAGCATCAGAAACACCCACGTGACAATTTAGCTAGTCCCTGGCAAACAGAGGGACCCATGACTGTGAGTCTTTCTCCTGAAGTCAGTCAGTTCTTCAAATTAAAGTGGATATCTAAATGTCTTTATTTTTTGTTTCACTCTCAATCCAGTGGCTTAAACATGAAGGAAATATTTACATGAAATCATAAACAGAAGGGAATGTCTGTTATCACTGCATTAAGGAAGTTAGGTCCCTCGAGCACTGACTCACAAAATACTGACACTCACAGAATTGCTTTTTTGTAGCACAGACCCATATTTACAAATTCTGTATGAGTCATTACTTTCTCACAGTCACCTCCTTGCCTCCTTAGTCTGGGGATATTAGGCTTGTTTACTAAGAAGCCAGGGAAAAGGAAGAAAGGCTTGTGAGAGGACACATGCTCTTCCCCAGGTCCCAAAGGCCGCCCAGCTCCATCCTCCAGCCTCTAGGACTGCATCCTTCCCACTCAAAGGGGTGCCCCAGCTGAAGCACTCAGCAGTTAGGGGCCAGCAAGCACATCTCACCCTGAGCTCCGCAGCCCAACCTGCAAACTCTGCAGTCAGAATCCCCTCGTCCCGTCCTCGGGACTCAAACAGCACGGATCAGGGACAAGAGAACCTGTCCTTCCCAAGGTCCCCAGGTCCAGGGTCAGCCCGCCTCCCTTACATTTCCGGAGTGCTGAGGCTTTTAACACACAACACTGTGCTTCCTTCTACATGTGTCTTTTTCCCGCTGTCCCTCCTTCTTGCTGTCTTCCTCTGTAGTCACCTCCTGTCACTTCTGGCCGGGGAAGACAGTTACTGGCTCAGGCAGGCCTCCAAATTTCTCATCCCATACACGCTCTCTAGGTGAATCCTGGTTCTTTAAGAAGCACCCCTGCCCAGCAGGGTCCATTCTGAGATCATATGCATGAAATGGTTAGGGCAATGACAAGTCTGCAGGAGTAGGTGCCAGACATTATCATGAAGGCACAGGTTCCCAGCTGGAAAGAGTCTCACTTTGGGCAAGTTAAGGGGAGATGTCTGGGAGACTTCCATTTGGAAGGGGCGCACATGAGATAGGCTTTCCCCAGAAGACACGCCTAGTCTGTATCAATCCTGGAAGGATAAATAACCCTGACCGTGGGCCTTGCACAGACCATCTCTCTCTCATCATGTTCTCCCATCTCAATCGAGAGCATCACCATGCTCCTGACTTCTCTGGGGAGAACCTACAAGTTGCCCTTGAGTGCCCCCTCTCCCCCACCTCCTACATTTTCTCCATCAACAGACTCTCTTCCCTAGACTATGGCCACCACCTGGGTCTCAGTCACTCTCTCTTATCCAGACCGATGCAATAGTCAGCTCCCCATCTCCACTCCCAGTCCCTCCAATCCACCCCCCCCATACAGTTTCTGAAGTCTGACCCAGATCATGACATTGCTCCATTTAAAATCCTCTATGATGCCCCACTGGATGCAACATTAAACCTGAACTTCTTACTTTGGCTGGGTGACAAGGCCCTCCCATCTCTCCACTCCACTTGTGTTAGTTCTACCTATTCAGCAGCTCCAGCCACACTAGGCTTCAGTGGTGCCTCAGGGCCTTTGCTCTGGCCATTCTCTGTTTGTGTCTTCCCATTCTTCCCCACCTGTATCTCCCACAGCCTGCTCACTCTCACCCTACAGCTTTCAGGTTATGTGTTGCCCTCTTCACAGGGGGCTTCCCTCATCATTCTATAGAAAGTAGATCTGCCCTCTCCCTCTTAGGAACTGAATATTTGTGTCCTCCAAAATCTGTATGTTGAAGCCCCAACCGCAAGGCAACTGTATTTGGAGACACAGCCCTTAGGGAGGTTTCTAAGATTAAATGAGATCATAAGGGTAGAACCCTGACAGAATAGGATTAGTGTTCTTATAAGAAGAGATGTGAGAGTTTACTTATGCCCCGCCACCACCATGCATGAACAAACTGAAGGCCATGTGAGTTCTGACCAGGTGAGAGTCTCCCTTGAGCCATGAGAGGAGTCCTCAGAGCAAAACCTTGTTGCACCCTGACCTTGGACTTCCAGCCTCCAGAGCTATGAGAAATAAACATCTATTGTTGAAGTCACCTGGTTTGTGGTATTTTGTTACAGCAGCACAATATGACTAAGACATCCATTTTCATTCTCTGCCAACTGTTCCTTCAAGGAAGGAAGGCCCCATTTATAATTATTGTCACTGCCCATTTACAGAGTCTTTTGGCTATTTCCTGCCACTGGAAGGTATCTCTGAGGTCAGCATCACCTGCCCCAGGCATACCATGGGGCCTGGCATAGAATAAGTAGACACAGAATCAAAGAACCTATCAAAAATGATATAATTTTAGCCAAGGAGAGAAGGGGTGGAAACATTCCCCTATAACTGGACAGGCATCCCTAACAATGGAATCACTATTCCCAGGATGGATTCTGTATTCACTACTGTCTAAATTACAAATATTCATCTATTTCTTAGTTAATACCCCACCTTGCCCCAAAATGAATTTAAGTCAGCTATCAAAATATAGGCAATGCGGTAGAATGAACAGGATGGGAAGAAATGATAAGAGGAGTAAGACAGAGTCACTTAGGGGACACCACAAGCGCTGTGGGCACTTGCAAGCCAGACCACACTGGGCTCTGCGTGCCCCAGCAGCCATCGCAAAGAAAGCCCAGGCAGCCTCACGATTCAGACTGCCCATGGGATGCAAAGAAGGTGTTATTTGGAAGAAGCAGCTCTTGCTAGTGCTGACCCATGGTGGAATCCCCACCCGGTCCTCCCTTAGCATCTCTCCTACAGTGGATGTGTCATGAACAGCATCCCTGAGGAAGGCACCAGAAAGGCCCTGGGGCAGCTCTGCCTTCCAAGCTGCTTCAAGGCCAGCACCCGCTGACTCCCAGCCCAGGGCGGGCAAGCCATTCGAAGGGCAGCAACACAGCAAGGTCCATAACATGCCCTGTGCGCCTGTGATTTTCCATCTCTGTATATCTTGTACTCCCAAAGTGTAAAGTGCCCTTTGCTAAACTCAGGGATCGGAGCATGATGCTGCTAATGATACAGTGCTGAAGAGTGTTATGAATGGAAGATGAGAGCAGGATGGCTCAGAGGTGGTGCAGAGCTCGGGATGAGCCACTGCGAAAGCAAGCCCAGCAAGTTCAGCACAGCCTTTGACAGGTGGCTCCCGTCAGCCCGGAAATGAGCCTTTTTCTTTCCTCTGCCCATTGTTGTCCGTAAGATGAGTGACCACCCTCCCTCACTCTACGGTCGAGTGGTGCAGCTCTTTACAAAGCCCACCCTTGCTGTTATCGATGGCTGAGAAAGTGAGACCTGCATGTGAGGGGCTCCAGCTCAGGAGACAGATGCACGGCCAGTGCACCTGTGGGCGTTGCCAAGGGCCAGGCCTCACAGGAGCTGGGGCCGCCTGCAGGTGATCAGACTCCTCCCGGACACAGTCCTGCCCTAAAGATAGTCTCCTCCCCCAGAGCACATTTAACAGGCTGTGATGACTATCAGGATTCCTCTTAAGAATCAAACACGTTCTGTACTTGAATAGCCTGGACCTTGAATAGTCCGGACCAATCCCAGGAGGAAGACCTTGCACTCTGAATGAGTTTGCAGTTTTACACCTTATTTCGCCCCTGGTTGCTTTTCTGATGTGTATTTTCTGTCCTCCTGGGCATTCTCCTGCTGGCTCTGCAGTCCTGAACATCCACCCACTGCATATTTGGTGCCGCCCCCCCTGCCCGGCACTGCGGGCACACACTGCCACACAGAGGTCCCACGTCCTCTATGTCCGTCCCCCATGTTTACCCAGATACGAGGAGTTTGAATGGGACCTAAGGGATGGAGTGAGCTAGGCTGACCCACCCAAAGGCATTCACAGCCAGAAAGACATGGAAACAGACAGAAAATACTGCAGATTTCCTTTGGGCTATTTCTATCTTATTTCTGACTTCCCTAACTGCACAAACCACGTGATTTACTCTTTCTCTGCATTTCCTATAGATTTAATCCCAACTGCCACCCAGCTTCTAATCTAGAAATTAGAAAACTCTTCTGCCAGGCAAGAGAAGTCTCTTTATTTCTCTGAGATTCTAACGTTGCCCATTTGTCCTTTCCCGTCATTCCCTGACTTACTATGCTCATTACTTCCCTTCTTCTCATATATCTTTTTTCCGAGTCCCTTGAGTGCTTGGCCTGCTTGAGAGTTTTTCATTCCCTTCCCAAGAAACACAATCCACATGGATAGCAGAGCAAGACAAGAACAAGGTTCCTGGAGCCTGACTCTGACTCTGCCACTAATTTGCTCTGCAACCTTGGGTGTGTTACTCAAAGTCTCTGTGTCTCAGTTTCCTCACATTTAAAACTGAGGCTCACAACAATACCTCAATGGAGCTTATGGGACGATTTAATGTGTCAATGTATGTAAAGGTCTTAGAACCATAAAGTATGAACTAAGCTAGAGTGTTTGCTACTATGACGAGACTCTGCCACCAACGACGAGGTTATAAGAAGGAGTCAGACCAGACTCTGTCCTCAAGCAGCCAACCCTCAAATGAAAGAGGCTGACAAGGAAAGAAACAACTTGACTGCAATTTAAGGAGAAAGTCAGTGAAAAGCCACATGCTGTGGGAACACAAAGGTGGGAGCAGTCAAATCTGCAGGAGAATCTGGGACTGTCCCATGGGGGCACAGCACAGGGCATAAGTCTGTTGAAGTTGGGGTGTATTCATCCACTGCTGCTTAAAAATTTAACCTAAAACTCAGAGACTCGGCAATGATGAACACTGAGGATCTCATAAAATTCGGGTGGGCCAGGAACTTGCGAGAGGCTTAGCTGGACGTTTCTGGCGCAGGGCCTCCCGCAACTTCAGGTCGCTGCCAGCCGGGGCCACAGCCATCTGAACACCTGAATGGCATGGGAGGATCTGCTTCTAGCACGGTTCATGCACACCGCTGGCAAGCGAATGCTGGCTGTTGGCAGGAGGCCTCAGACCTTCACGGGTGGCTCTCTCTAGAAGGGGTTACTGGAGTGTCCCCACAAGGCTGTGGCCGGCTTCCTCCAGAGCAAATCATCCACGCCATCCAGACAGTGTGGCAGAAGGGGGAATGGCTTGCATGACCGGGCCTCAGGAGTCATGTAGTCTTTTCCACAGTATCGGTGAGACAAGTCAGCTGTAGGAGGGAATAAGAGAGTCAGGAATCACTGGGGACCATCTGGAGGCTGGCTATCACCAAGGTAAAGGGCAAAGCAGAGGGCTGTGCTATGCTATGCTTGGTAAAGTGTGGATGGGGATCCAGGTGAGACCCTGGGCCACAGGGCCTGTGGTGACCCCATCAGATTATGGCTTTGGCATGAGGGAAAATTATATACTGTCTTAAGCAGATTAAGCTATTATTAAATATTGTGAGGTGACAAAAGAAGAAGAAAGAAAATCATCATCATCATCATGACATTTTTCTCCAGACTCTGGGAAACTGGCCCCTTTATACTAGAACCACCTTCCCTGCACTGCAGAAAGCTATGAATCCTTTTCACCACCTGTCTGGATTTTCACGAGTTGGGTCTCCTCTGCCTTGAATCTGGGATTGTGGCAGAAACAGAAACACCAAAAGTGTCCCTTGGTTATCCAGTATTTCAGTGGGCTCCTCTGCATCTCCCAGATTCTTTGTAGTAAGACAGGGTCATGATGATGAGTCCTGGCAGAACCATGACTGGCTGTGACACACAAAGAAGCAGGCTCGAGAGTCTCCCATCTCAATGCAGAGGTGAAGAGGGCCTCATGTTCCAGACTGTTCAGCCGAAAGAATGAGGTGCTCCTACCAGCCTTGGTCCCTGAGTGGCTGTGTGGTCCCTCTCACTGGACTGATAGCATTCAACTGGCCAATCTTTGTTCTGTGAAACTATTGAGATTATGGGAAAATTTGTTACTGCTGCAAAACTGAGTCTATCCTGACTAACACTGGAACCCAAAGAGGGAATAAACCCTCATTGGCAATTTCAGGGCTCACAAGTACATGCTGTTGGAGATCATGCAGGTGTATGTGAGGGAGTGAAAGGGCCAACACCTTTGGGGATGTGTGACCATTTCCCCTGTCACAATCAGAAGCTGAACAGATTAGAAGTGACTGACAGTGGGCAAGGAAGATGCAAGAAGGCAATGAATAGAGACAATGTTCGATCAAGAACTAACCACAACTGTCAGTTCTATCACCAAAGACACCTTGAATTTGTCCACTCCTCTCTGTGTCCATGACCACCTTCTGAGTCCAGGCCCCTGATCTCCTATCTTGTCTATTGCTATAGCCCTGACTGGTCTCGTAACTTCTGTCACTCTCTCCTCCCACCCTCACTCTCTTCCCCACCCACACAGAAGCCAGAGCAACATTCTTAAACCACAAATCTGTTCATATCACTCTCTTGCTCAAATCCTTTGTTGGATACCCAATATCCTTGGGCTTGCCCCCTGCCCTTTCTCAGCAGCCTTAAACTACACCCCTCTAACCTTCCACACTGTGCCCAACCCACCTCAGTTTCTCCTATAATGCTAAGCCCATTCATACCACAGGACCATCACAGGCACTGTTGACTCTGCCTGAGACTCCCTCTCTGCCTCATACCCACCAAAGTATCCTTCAGCCATCAAGTACAATTATCTCAAAAAAAACCCTGTCACCCCTACCCCGTCTAACTAGGTCAGTCACCTTGTTGTCAACTCTCAAAACCCCCTAGACCCATCTGAGTCATTAAAATTAAATACTAATTAAAACTGAATAGTTAGTTGGATAGCTTACATTTTCCAGGCTCATCCAGCCCCTACACCTGGAAAGAGGTTGTTCCAAGTAGGGACAGAGTGCTATGACAACAAAAATGAGAGTACATTAGCCCTCCAACACACACACACACACACACACACACACACACACGTGCCGTCCTGCAAAAAAGAGAACAGAAGACAGTCCTCCACATTAAGCAGAATTTGTCTGTGAAGACATATCTTCACCCCTCTGCCCAGTCCTCTCAAACCAAGTGTCAGAGAACAAGGCTTCAAGCCTGGGTTGAGGTTGGGGGCACAGTGCTCCCACTAACACAGTGACAGCATACGCCCCGGCACCCCCTTTCAGGCAGGGAACCCTTCCTCCCCTGCCCCACCTGCCCCCACAGCTTCGAGTGGTCACAGCCGAGACAGCAACGATGCAGACAGTCCTGGGAGAGCCCTGAATTTCGGAGCACTCTGGCACTGAGCTCAAGTCCAGGACTCATTTTCCACAGGCACACTTTATCATTCCCTGGCAGGAGCCAGGTTTCCATACTCATAATTCCCAAGGGAAGAGCAACGTGCCCAGATCCTAACTACAAAATGTGCCTTCATCTTTTTCCTATAAAACTCCAAGTACCTGAGTTATGCATTTTATCAGAAACCATGTGCAGGGGAATTTTTAAATATTACCTCCAAAATACATATATATGTTGCCAAGAAACCATCAACTGTAAATTACCTCCTGTTCCAAGGGCCACGATGTGGTTACTGTCACCATGCAAGTCATTCACATAAAATTCAAATGTCTCACACTTTATCTTTAAACTTTACAAAATTTATTGACCTTTATGGCCATGAAAGGCAAGAACAAATATATTTTTTGTTCATATCTTTTATTGCAGTTCAACTGACCATGTGAAATGGCCCAGATTTATCATCACGTCCAATTGCCAGCATTTACGGCAACTTTTAAACATGTCATTTTACCTTTGACTTCTTGTGGTTCAGGCACTTGGGGAGTTTACTGAGTAACTCTGATTTCAGGACCAGAACAAATAAATGGTTTAAGTACTTTTGCAGCTCACTGGAAGGAGTCTGAAATTCACTGGAGGAGACTGTTAACGTGGGCCACAGATACCTGGGGAAGGAGCAGGCACTCCCCAAACTGACGTCTCTTTCCATATGGGAATAAAGGAGGGGCACCCTCTGCCAAGCAGATTCCCATGCTCCCCAGCGGGCACCTCTGCTTCACCAGGGAGCTTTAAGATAATTGGATTCAATTACCCCTCCTTTCACCAAAGTAAAATTCTTACTGATAAAAGGGAAAAGGAAGTTTTGGTGTTCTTAAAAATGTCCCTAGTGTGGGGCGCCTGGGTGGCTCAGTTGGTTGGGCAACTGCCTTCGGCTCAGGTCATGATCCTGGAGACCCAGGATCGAGTCCCACATCGGCCTCCCTGCTCGGCGGGAAACCTGCTTCTCCCTCTCTCACTCCCCCTGCTTGTGTTCCCTCACTGGCTGTGTTTCTCTCTATCAAATAAATAAAATCTTTAAAAAAAAATGTCCCTAGTGCTATTTACCATTAAATGAGTATAAACAAAGCAGTCATCTCTGTGCATAGAATCCAACAGCTTTTTATTACAAAAGCAAGAAGTGAGTTTTTAAATACCAACATTTATGGGAAAAGAATAAGAATCTACAAGTGACAAACTCAGTACGTTCTAATGTGATCCATGACAAAACAATTTTTTTAAATTTTATTTATTTATTTGAGAGAGAGAGCACAGGAGGGGAAGTGGCAGGCAGAGGGAGAAGCAGACTCCCTGCTGAGCAGGGAGCCCAATACAGGACTCGATCCCACGACTTTGGGATCATGACCTGAACTGAAGGCAGATGCTTAACCGAGAGAGCCACCCAGGGGTCCCCAATCCATGTCAAAGTTGGTTAAGGATGCAGAGACTCAATGGGGTCACCCTTTGCCCTTGGCTCCATCAGGCCTGTGTGGCCAGCCAGCCCAAGTCCTGGGTTGTGTTTTCATGAGTTTCTCCTTCCTCTCTCCCATCTCTTGGCTCAACATACTCTGCCACCCAACTGACCTCCCTTAAACTTGGTCTGGGCTCAAATACCTTGTAAGCTACTCACAGCTGGATGCAAAGGTAGATACCATCTCTATGAACGGCTCCAGTCTTAACACTCCATTGTGAGATTTCTGCTCCCAGCACCCAGTGAACCCAAACACATAGCTCCTTCCAGACGTTGCTTATGACAGCCCCACAACCAGAATGCCTCCCCGTCCTGTCAAGATGTGCAGGAAGTCCCAGCCATCACTGGATGAGCTGGCCCTTGCGCCTCTTGAGCCCGCTGAGTAGGGGTCCCAGGCTGCCCCACAGAGCTCTGAGCAGCCAGCCGCTCCCTGCTCTGTCCCCTGTAACTCGCACGGGTCACTGAGCCTCACATGTATGGAATTGTTCTGTCTGTGGCATCTCCCCCTCACAGGCTTATACACCTTAGGGCAGGTACAACATCCCAGGCATAATTATCCCCAGTAAGAGCTAGCCCAATGCTTACAAAGGGTAGGTACTGAATAGACCAGTTTTGAACAGAACCAAACTTACCCACAAAAGTAAAATATTCAGGCTCAAAGCTGGGGTTGGGGGGGGGCAGGGGGGATGAGGCAAACTTATCTAGTTGTAGGACTCTGTGGAAAGTTTATACATGTTGATGTTTTTTGGAGTCACCACAGTGTTCATCTTCACTGAAGGTCTGGTGCTGGGCTGCCAAGGAGGAAATATCTGGCGCCATCTGTGGAAGAGGTGTCACATGTCTAGAAGTGACCGCTCCCTCCCTTCAGCCTCTGATACCTTTTGCGTCCCCCTCTCTTAATATGTGCTTGTGTAAGGGGCAGTGGGCTTCCTGTGTGCAGGACCCCAGTGACAGTGACACATGTATGAGGTCCCAGGACCTTCCAGCACATTGAACGAGGAAGCACTTGAGGAAGGCACGCCAGGGACTGGCTTTCTCCAATTGGAGGGAAGCTAGTTGAATTCTGTGGGCTTACGAGAACTCCTGTGTATTTGGGTTTCTAACCCCGCTGAATAGAGTCTAGAAAATACCCTGTCTCTTCTAGGCACAGCTGGTTTGTCCTTGCTCTGACTCGACAGCCAGTCATTAGTGGCCAGACTCAAACCCCAGCCTTCACAGCTTCTGCTCCATCCCGGGAGGTCCAGCTCTTGGGGAGCAGAACAGTAAAGCCTCTGTCTGAGTCTGCTTGGGCTGCTATCACAAAATACCACAGACCGAGGGACTTAAACCACAGACATTTATTTCTCACGGTTCTGGAGGCTGGAAGTCCAAGACCAAGGTGCTGGCAGGTGTGGTGTCTGGTGAGAGCCCTCTTCCTGGCTTGCAGACGGCCGCTTTCTCACTGGGTCCCCACATGGCTGAGAGAGGGCTCCGGTCTCTTTCTCTTCTTATAAGAGGCCCCACCCACATGACCTCATCTAAACCTAATTACTTCCCAGTGGCCCCATTTCCAAGTATCATCCCATGGCGGGTTGGGCTTCCACATAAGGATTTTGCAAGGACACACCCATTCAGACGGCAACAGCCCTGTTTGACCCTGTGCTGCGTCTTCATCTGCCAGCAGGGTCTTACGGCAGAGACGTGTCACGGGGCAAGCCTAAGAGCCAGAGGAGGTCTCCACTTTGGTCTGTGAGGGGACCGCAAGCTCGAGAACACACTCCATGACCTCCCACCTGCGGCCAGCAGAGGCTCCTGGCAACTGGGCACCAGGCACCCAGACCCAAGCACTCCTTGGCACAAAGAGCCATGTGCCAGGAAGAATGAGAGGCCAGCAATGAAATAAAGATAGGAAGAAGAAAGCCATGAAAGAAAAGACTGCTATTAAAAAGAAATTCTTCACAACTTCCAGAAGTTTGTGACTGAGATGATCACTTGCCAGGTATCCTCAGACAGAACTGGATGAGAGGCACAGATAAAGACGGATGATGAGGGCTCCTGACATCTGGGCACAAGGGGGAAGAGGGTGTGAACAACAGGTGAAGGGCACTGATGAGCGAGGACTGGGAGGTGAGATCCCACCTTGGTTTTCAACCCCGTACATGCCCCGCCCAGCCCCACGCTGCCCAAGCACTCAGACGGCAGCTTGGAGACTCAGAACAAAGCCAGACTGGGGCAGGGGGAGATCTCCTAACGTAACTCAGCCCCGGACGGACGTGTGCTCCTTAATTAATCTGCCCTGAAAAAGCAAGTGTTTTCCTGAAAGAATAAAAGGTTCCAAAATAACTTCATATTAATACACATCAAAGACTGCAAGTCTTCTCACTTGTTCTTTCCTCCATTTTTAAAAACTCCAAGACATCCTCAGAAGCACAGGTTTTTAAGCAGCTACCTCACTCCCTTGAGATCACCCCACTACTTGTCATTAAGCCTGTAGGATACCAGATATTTCATATGGACATTACATAATTCAAGCAGCTGCCAAGGGGTGAGGCTCTCCCAATGTTAAGGTCATCAGACAAAGGTGAATTGGCCCATGAGTTGTCACGAGATGCTCTTCAGTGGGTCTTTGCTCCTGGAAAGTTTCATTCATTCATTCATTCATTCACTTAATTAGTATTTATTCAGGGTATATACAAAGTGTATTCCTTTATAGGACTGTTTTAGCAAAGTTCTATAGCCTGGGGGACTTAAACAACAGAAATTTATTGCCTCACAGTTCTGAAGGCCAAGAGTCCAAAATCATGTTTTGTTGGCAGGGTTGGTTTCCTCTGAGGGCCGCCAGGGAGAATCTGTTTTCCATGCCTCCATGCCAGCTTCCGGTGTTCTGCTTGCCATCTGTAGTGTTGCCTGATAAGCAGAAGCCTCTCCCCAGTCTCCTTCTGTCATCTTTGCAGGACGTTCTCCTGATGTCCATGTCTGTGTCCAGATTTCCCCTCTTCAGAAGCACCTGTAACCCTGGGTTAGGGACCCACCCTACTTCCAATATGGTATCTTAACTAAATACTTCTGCAACCATCCTCTTTTCTAAATAAGGTCACATTCTGGTGTACCAGCATTTAGGATATCAATGTAAAGATTTGGGGGGACATAATTCAACCTGTAACAACAAGTGTCTGGCATCACATTGGCCCCAGAGATTGAGAAATCAGCAAGAGATGGCCCTGGGAATGAAGCAGCTCACCCATCAGGAAACCAATGGCCTTGTGCCTCTCTGTTCTCCCAGCTATGACCCCCATCAAAATACCCATTGGCCAGCACAGGTCCAGATGCCCAGGACCTGAATGATCTACCGACGCACACTGGGATAACACCTTTTTCAACAAGCAAACAGGAGCTTTTCAGATTTTGAGGGTCTAAAATTTTAGGCAGTGTATCTAAGAGGTGTGTAAATCACAGATTCCAATGAAACAGAGGAAGGACGCACTTGGGGACCCCGTCTCTCTAATACAGTGAGGGAGATGCTCTAATGGAAGTGGGAACCCAGGTAGAGGATCATTTTCCCTGGTGGCAGTGGGGAGCACTGCCGGGTAAAGCTGGGGAGACTGTGCTGGAGTGGGTCCCTGAAGAAGAAGCAGGAGTGTGCCAGAGGGGATGTGATGGGGACACGCTGGGCAGAAGGAGCAGACATTATGCGAACAAGAGGTCCAGGTTGTGTTTCCGAGAACCTCAATTCCGCACACTGTTCAGATGGTTTCTTGTCACCGAGCTGGTGTATGTGGGAAGTGAAAGTGTAAAATACGGTGGTTTCAGAAATCGGGTGTTATTTTGGGTGCACCTAAAAAGTCTGATGGCCTAGCAGATCACTTTACAAGTTAAAAAGAATTTTAAGTAAAAGAGTATAACTAAGTTTCTTCTGATCATTTCAAAGAGATCCCTGTCCAGGAGCATTGAAAAGTAAGTTTATTTTTACTCATATATTCTGAAATTTTCTGCCATCTAAAGGACCAAAATTTTAAAAACACCCATACACAGTCTAAAATTTAATCTGTGTAGTATTAAAAGGGAAAAACCTCTCTTCCTCTTACTTAGATTTGGTGGGATATCTTGAAGGGTTTGCGGGGCTCTTCTGTTCCCAAGGTGGTCTCCTGGGTCATGTAACAGGGTCATTCCATGTTCCCTGCTTCAGCCAGATGTGATTTAGCAGAGGAAATGGAGTCTTTACCTTTACCTTTGAGTGCAAAGCTCTGGTCCTGGGATAAGACCAGAGTTAGAAGGAATGTGACCTTACAAAGGAAGTCTCTGGCATCAGCTGCACAGTGCTCTGCTGAGTGGAGTGGAGGGGCCTGGGAGGGGTCTGTGCCCCAAAGTGTGTCCCATCCTCACTTTGCCCTTTTGGTGATTAGTGAGCCGAAGGATAATAGTCTCAGATCCCAAGCTGAAGCCCATGTTGGGACAAAACTTGATGTTCCTCAGGAGAGGCAGGCAGAATAAATACCTACTTAATGGTTCAGAATTAGCAAGCCAGACCCAACTTCACCAGACTTCTTCCTAGGGGTGAGTGGGAGCTCCTGAGAGCTTTCCAGGCCCAGAGAGAACAGGCTGGAACAAAAGACAACAGCAGTGCCGGCAGGGCCCGATGACCACGAGATGGCAGGAAAGCATCTAACGAGCTCAAGCATAGAGATGCCAGTGCCAGGACCCGGTAGCCAGCCCAGGCCCTAGCGCTGAGCACAGCCTCGGAAAAGGCAGAGGGTGCCCGCTGACCAAGAACGAGCTTCCTCTGCCTGCGCAGAATGGGAGCCTAAGAAATTAAAGTATGTTAAAGAAAAAACAGCGTGTATTTCTTGCACATTGACTCCTGGGCCTGAGACTGATGCCGGCCCCTGGGACATGGGCCTTGTTGAGTTGTGGTGGCTTCTCCCTAGTCACCCAGGTAAAGGGAAGGGCAGAGGTGTAGTGAGGCCTGGTAGGTAACTCGGCCTGCCTTAAACTAAACAGTCAAGGAAGAGGTAGAAGGGAAGAAGGAGAGGCAAGTTTGGAAGGCAAAGCAGATAAAAGCAGTCAGCACAGACCAGCTGCAGGAGCTGTCCCACTGTCTTGTCCCATGACAACTCCTGAGGGTCACGATGCTGGGCCTCCCCCAGGTAACCTCAGCTTTCCCCTCCACCTCAATCTGTGTGGTCTGCAATCAAAGTGAGCACTGTAAAGCCAAGGGCTCGGGGGCACGTAGGTGTTTAATAGAGTACCAGGCAGTGTCTTGTTGGAAAGACCAACACTGGCCTTGTTGAGTGAGGTGACTGAGAACCTCCCAGGAGCACAAGAAGCACCAAAGCTCCCACCTGCCTTGGGGCCACCCTTTCCCCCCTGGGAATCCAGTCTGGCCCTTTGGCACAAGTGCACATATCCCTTCTCAAAAGGGTTGCCTCCATACCAGGGTGACCAGCCAGGGAGAGGCTGATAGCCATGCCCCACACCAGCCAGAGAGACTGACAGGCTCACAGCCCACTGCTCCCTCCAACCCAGGCCACCCCACATGTAGCAGCCACCTTCTAGATGACTCTGAGGAGAAGGCCAAAGAAGCCATCAAAGCCTCAGCCTCAGCCTCCCTAAACCCCAGCCGTAAACTTCCAACAAACTCAGACTTCTTGCAGGCAGAAAAAGCAAACCCCATTTCTTATAAACCTGTGCCTTTTGGGTTTTCCTTTATTTGCAGCCTACCCAAGCCCTTAGTACTCTGGTCTACAGGACTTTGGAGACCGCCACCCTCCTCTCAAGCCCCAGCTCCCAGCACACAGGTTCTTCACGTGAAAATATAGAGGGCACCCCGTATTATGAGACCAGAGCCACATGGACCTGCTGTCAGAGGAGGGTTGAGAAAGGCCTGTGTGTGAGGCCACAGACCAATGCTGTCAGTCCACTGCTCCTGAATCCCATTTCCTGACTCACACCCTTGATTCAGGTCATCTATGTATCATGTGCCCCAGTTTAATAGACCCCCATGAACGTTCCTTATTTAGGAGACAATATGCTCGTTCCATGGAAGGTCTTGGGTCTCCAGGACTCTAAAATTCTTGCACATTCTTAATTATAACATGTATAATCAAGAGAACTACTGTTGCCAAGAAACAGGTTACATGGGGTGGCCCATTTCCAATAAGCCTCAGCAAGACCTGTTTTAACATGGGGTGTCAGGCATCAGCATCAGCACAAAGCAGACCAGAACATAAACACCTGCAAAAATTCAGAACCCCTCCTTCTGATGCCTATCATCACCCAGAGGAGGAGGAAATGGAAGGTGGATAAAACTATTCTATTCTAATCTAATCTATTCTATAAGGGGAAAAAACAATTCCCTGGATAAGAGCATAGCCTATTAAGCGGAAAGAGTCCATCATATACCATCCAGGGGAAAAGCATGAGCCAATGCAATATCAGGCCTGATGGGGGCGGGAGGTGAGAGGGAGAATCTGTGCTGTGGGACCAGCTGTTCGGGCGTGTTCGATGGCCACTGGGATTGTAAAAAGGACACATATACAAGCAGAGAGAGAAGAGGGCCAGCGGGAGAAGAGTTTTGAAAAGACACTGACTCTGCTGATCCCCATTTGGCCACGACACCTAAGTCTCCTGCCAAATAATTTGGCTCACAAGCACTCACCATGCGAGAAGCTCTGAGGATTAAAGAGCAAATAAACAATCACAACCAAGTACCTCAAGTGGCCGGCCAAAAAAGACATGTTCACTAGGTAGCAAATGGGCATGCGGTCCACTGATGTGCTGAGAAACACACCCTGGCAGGCAATCACGACTTCCAACATGAGCCTCTCGGAGATTCTACAGGCTGTGTGCCACTGGTTCACAGCTGCTGAGGCTTCTGCCTGTGTGGCCTTTAGAAATTGGGGTGGGTCTGGAGGGGGGCACGTATTGCATGGAGCACTGGGTTAAACAATGAATCTTGGAACACTGAAAAAATAAAATAAAATTTAAAAAATTTAAAAACTTAAAAAAGTTTTTTTAAAAAGGGATGGATAGATGAGCAAAACACTTTCTGGATTTTTAAAGTGAATTTTAGGCTAGTCTCAGAATCAAGGCCATGGTAAATATGATCTTTCTTTTTACCCAGCTATGAACAGACTCAGGTAATGTGGGTATCTCTAAGTTCACATCTTCTAAGGACACCAAGAGAACGGAGTTTGAGGCTGCTTTCAAGGAAGGCCGCCAGCCAGCTCCATGGTGCCACCTACCCAAGCTAATACTTATTTCAGATGACTAATTAATGGTTTTAAGCCCTTTGTCTAAAACCACCACGTTGAATTTATATATAGCACCCACCTTCCTGCAAAAGCCTCCAAAAGGCCTTGAGAATTCTTCTCCTTTGCATTTTCACGCCATGACGAGGTTCAGGCCTGTAGGCCCTGTACAAACCACCACAACCACACGTTCAGTTGTTCCCGCCTCCAGCCTCATTCCGCCCCTGATATGTAAGAAAACTTTGCTTCAGGGCCTGTGCAAGGCTACTCGTCCTCTAGTATACTTCGGGAAGGCATCCCCCCCACCCCACCCAATATAAGCCAAATACTCTGCCAGCCACATCCTCCAAACCCTCAGGTGTCAGCAGGAATCCTTTTCCCCCAGGACACCAGGCAGTGGCTCCCCTGCCTGGCTCAGTTTCCCCCATCAGTGTGCTCTGCCTTGCAATCATGCTATAGCGCACCTGTCCAGAGTGTGTACTCACTTCCTGCTGCTGCTGTAACAGCACCATAAATTTAATGGCTGAAAACACCAGTTTATTATCTTCCAGTCCTCAAAGTCAGAAATCCAGGTCCTACAGGGCTACAGGTAAGATGTCAGAGGGCTCGTTCCTATTGGAGGTTCCAGAAGAGAATGCGTTCATTGTCTCCACCAGCTTCCAGAGGTCGCCAACACTCTGCGGCTTGTGGCCACATCACTCCAATCTCTGCTTTATCACCACATTACCTTCTCCTCCTCTGATCACCTCCCTCCCTCTTATCCCTCCCTCTGCACTCCTGTGAGTACATCAGGCCCATCTAGATGATCCAGAATCACCTCTCCATCTCAAGGTCCTGAACTTAATCCCATCTGCAAAATCATTGCTGCCAGGCACAGTAATATTCCGATTCCAGGGATCAGGACGTGGATGACTCCAGGGGCCATTATCCCGCCGACTGCAGTGTCCTTCCCCATAGGATGTGAGTGGTAAGGGTCAAGTGCCGCTGGTTGAACAAGGAAATGAGCTGAGGAGTGAAAGAGCAAAACAGTTCTTCTCTCGCCTCCCCGAGGCCTCCTCTTGCTTCTTACCTGCTGGTCTCTTCCCTTTCCTTCTTATTTAGTATGATTCCCTTTCCCTCATGTTTATCTTTTCCTTTATTTGTTCCCTTTATAAACTCTTACTTATGTACGTACTTATGTACTATTGATCCCCTCCCCTCTCTCTTCCCAGCCCCGACTCTGGCTCACACACATGTCGGGGAGTCTGGTGCACACGTTTTTCTCCTGGCTCAGCTCTCTCATTTCGGTGAAGGAAAGGCCCAGGTTTCCTTCTGCTCTCACCTCTCCCTGGTTCTGTGACAGATTTAAAATGGACGAGAACGATGACCACAGGTTTCCTCCAGAAAACTCTTCCTGGCTCTCCCTGTCCCTCCTCGACTAGGAGCTGCCCCCGCAGGCCTGCATCAGACACGCACGTGCACCCCGCCCAGGGCCACAGTCCGCTCTCCACCCGCTTGCACATTCACTTGGCATTCCGACCTGCCTGTGTCCGTGCGGAGCTTCTCATTCTCCTCCGACTGCTTTGTAACATCTAACTGGTTCCCTCATTCATTAATAAATGGATTTAAATAAAGTCTCTGATGTGTGTTCATTTTATACTTCCATGAGTCGTGATTTTTCTTTAAAAAACAAAACAAAAAAATGATCTTTTTGAGATCTCAGGAGAGAGGCCACTGCGACAGACATGTGGCTGTACGTCATCTAGATAATTTCAGCTTTGGCTGAAATTTCATCATTTCATTGATGGCTAATGGCTTCAGAGAGGAAAGCCTGTGCTTTCTCTCTTCCTTTCCCTTTATCGTATGGAGCAG
The DNA here is from genome assembly GCA_004023965.1 of Spilogale gracilis. Classification (NCBI taxonomy): domain Eukaryota; kingdom Metazoa; phylum Chordata; class Mammalia; order Carnivora; family Mephitidae; genus Spilogale; species Spilogale gracilis. The sequence goes on along the minus strand of PITA01001660.1, from coordinate 56,799 downwards.
CTGAATGAGGTGCATCTCAGAAGGAACAGAACAGAAACCTGCCCAGGCCGGTGAGCAGAGGCACAAGTCTGCCATGGCATGCCCCAGACAGCTGCGGTGCCGGCAGGCCCTCACCTTTCAACCAGGGTCCACCCCTCCTCTTCCTGATGCACTTCTCTGGGGTCCCTCCAAGGAGCCTTGGCATCTCCCAAGCCCTCCCAGCTCCGGCCGCAGGGTGGACAGCAGCTGGCTTCTCAGACTCATACAGTCTGTGCCAGCACAGCTCCCGGTCCTGCCCTTCCCCCAACAATCATCAGATGGAGAAATTGGCCCTGCTCCCCTTTATCCATGAGAAGCTGCCTACTTGTCCTTGGAAAGAAAGGGAAAGTCTGCTTCCAGGTGGGAGAAGGGGTTGGCCAGGTGCTGTGTCCTGTCTGCTGACTGTGGACAAAGAAGCCGGATTGCTGATGACCTGAGCAAAGGCAGGTGAATGAGCCACCTAAGCAGCAGGAGCTCTGCCCCGGGATCCTAAGAGTCACAGCATCCCGCCAGCTGTTTCAAACTGCGGATGTCCCTGTGGGGCATTGATCAAAAGGAGCCACCACCCAGAACTTGCTGCACGCAGACGCCCTCTGCAGTTATCACAACTACTCGCTCTGAACTAGGGTTTGTGGTTCTTCCTGTGTACAGCTTCACATCCTGGGCCCTAGTGACCTCAACTACTTGTTTGGGGTGGGCAGTGAGAGGCCTGGAAGACCGCCACCATCCTCGAGCCAAAAGACAGCACCAGCTTCCATTCTCCGTGGAGGAGTGGCTCGGAGGGAACCACAAGTGTCCTCTTGGCTGCCGAGTTCAGGGGTATTCCCGTGCTCACATGGTAGCTCTCCCCCGGCCCCAGGCCTCAAGCTCTGTGCAAGCAGGACCGTGCCCACCACTCCTTCAGTCGCTCCCCCAGTCTGGTGTGGACACAGCGCAGTGGCACCAGGCAAAGTGCCATCGTCATGGAGCTCACTGCCAGAGAACACTGACCGAATAGTGGCGTGAACACGATTTCAACTGTGGTTGTGAGCATTGCTTTAGAGGAGAGGGTGATCCTAGGACAATGTATAATGGACCTTTGACCTGGTCAAGAGGTCAGGAAAGCTTTCCTGGGGAGGAGTGAATGGGCTCAGGAAACAATTCAGGCTTTCACCTCTAAGTGTGATCCGGCCTGTAGGAGTTGTAAATGCCTTTTACTGTTTGAGGAAATTCCCTGCTGTTCCTAACTTACTGACAGCTGTTTTTTTTTGTTGTTTTTTTTTTTTTTACCATGAATGGATATCAAACATTGTCAAATGCTTTTCCCATCTATTGAAATGACCTTATTTTAATCCTTCATTCTGCTACTACAGTGAGTTACACTGATTTTCTTTTTCTAATACTTCACCTGGCTTGCATTCCTAGGATAAACCCAGGATAATTTTTTATCATTTCTCTAATATCTGTGGAAACAGGAGGTAGGGCCCAGGAAGAATTTGATTCTGTCCCAAATCCTCAATCCTTGCTTTTTAAAAACTTGCTGTCATCTAAGGCTGGTTGAAAACAGTATATTAGAGGGATCATGGTAGGTGCTGTGCACACAACTGGATTTATAAATGCACTCCCAGAGGACTGCTTGGTGATGGAGCTGCAGGTCAGACCCAGACAAGGAAGGAGGGCAGGGGAAATTTACGGGAGGTGCGTGGCAGGAGCAGAAGAAAGGAAGCGAGTGTGGTAAAAAGCTAGCAAATCAGTGTTGCCGGTAGAGGGCCATGCACGGATGATCTCGAATGCCCAGCTACAGAGATGGAACCTTCTCCTCCTGGTCAGCATGAAGCCAGGGATGCAGGAAAGTGCCCAGGGTGCAAAGACAAGTGATATAAAGGATGGGATAAAGCTGTCCATGCAGATGCCTCCAGTGTGACTCACTGTGAAAGGACACAGGGGTGCTGTCTCACTCAGGCTGTCATCACACAATAGCACACACTGGGGAGTTTATAGATCCTGAGGCTGGAAGGCCAAGATCAGAGAGTTGGGGGGTTCTTGTTCCTTCTGAGACTTCTCTCCTTGGCTCACAGAGGACCATCTTCTTGCCATGTCCTCACGGTCATCCCTCAGAGTGCATTCCCGATGTCTCCTGAGTAGTCCAAACTTTCTCTTCTTATAAGGACACCAGTAAGATCAGATTGGGTCCACCCTGATGGCCTCGTGTTAACTTAATCCCTTCCTAAAGGCCTTATGTCCAATACGGGTTCATTCTGAGGTACTGAGGGTGAGGACTTCAACGTATGAATTTTAGGGAGACACAATTCAGCCTGTAAGAGATATTAGTGCTTTCCCAATTGAAGAGATTAAAATTTTTACAATTTTCAGTTTGCCTATCCAACTTTTTCCCCAGTGAACATTACTTTAAAATTGACTTTGAAGAAAAAATAGGCATCATGAAAGTCACATCAAGCATGTGTTAGCTAGAAGAGTGCAGGTCGGAGTCCAGGGGGGCTCACCACTAGCTGGCTGTCTCTGGACATCCGTCCTGCATCAACTCTTGGCGTCACCATGCCCAGTAACCAAGGAGGCAACAAGTAAAACAAAGGCAGTGGCTAACATGAGGATTGCGCTACAGAATTGGAATGGAATCTGGAAAAATCCACTGCCTCCTGTCCCGTGGCTGTGAGTGATGGGATACCCCGGTCATTGCTGTCGTTCCTTCAAAGATACCACTGCTCCTTTCCACCCCAGACTGTAGGCTTTCCACCAGAGCTCAAGCACCAGGGCTCCATGGGGCGCCCCCTCCACAGCCCCAGTCCACTCTTTCTCTGAGACACATGCCAGGCTGCCTTAGAGCAATAGCTGAGAGGCACACACAAGGGCACATGGTTAGAGCAAAACCCAGCAACCTGCCTGGGCCAGAGGACGGACCGGCCAGGTTTGGAATTTGGTCCCCAAGCAGATCAAAGGGACTTCGATTGCTTCCAACTTGAAAGTTAACTGAGAGGCACTGTCTCTACGGATATGCGTCACATCTAGGAGAGTTGTGCTCCATTCTGGTGAAGGATGAGGTCCCCCTCTTCTCCCATTTTTGGTATAAAAACAGTTTGACTAGAAAAAGAAAACTTTCCACAACTTCTCGACCTCTGGCAAGATACTTTTTTCCTTTCTGGGTTTTGTTGTTGTTTTCAATGTTTTCCAAATTTCCTTATGGCCTCTGTGCATTGTCTATTATGGGATTTAAAGAATGGATGAGGAAGACAGAAAGGATATCTTTGAGGACAGCTTTTTTCTTCCTTTTTTTTAAGGATTTATCTATTTGTTCGGGGGGGGGGGGGAATGCACACACAAGTGGGAGGGACAGAGGAAAAGGGAGAAAGAATCTCAAAGAGGCTCCACACTGAGCACAGAGCCCAATGGAAGGCTCTATCTCACGACCCTGAGAGATCATAGCCTGAGCCAAAACCAAGAGTTGGATGCTCAACCAACTGGGCCACCCAGGTGTCCCAAGGACTTCCTTTTTAATAGAAAATAATTTTGCAGGCCTCCCTCCCCCCTGCACACATACACACACATTGGGTATTTTGTTAGCATTAATTAAGGATCAAAACAGCATTGTCCTTGACCTTAATTTAGGCCTTCCAGTGACAAGGGAAAAGTTTCTGAGGGAAGTATATAAGCCACCAAAACTCTTATTGAGAGAAATTTGGCAGTAGGTATTATATGTAAAGCCTGAAGTGTTTTGTACCCTGTGACCTAGTAATTCAGCTTTTAACTGCGTCTCATAAGGAAAGAGGGATGGAGAAAAGCCTTACAATCCCAAATGTTTTACACAACCTTGCTCATGATAGTACAAAACTGGAAGCAATGTTAATATCTAACGGTAAAATAATGCGTAACTAAGCATGCCACACCATGAAGAGAAGGTCCCTCGGTGCTCTTCACCTCACCCGTGAAGACACTGAGGGGACCCACGGAAAGGCCAGGGCCCAAGTGCATTCCCAAGTCCACGGCACTTAGAGTGTACGCAGGAAACAGAAGGCGGCTCTGCAACCAGACCAATCTAGGTTCCAGCCCTGCTCAGTCCAGCTGTGGCCAGGTGGCCCTGGCCACATTTCCACGTCCACCCATGCAAAGCAGGTAGAAATCCTCAGCTGGCTGGGCTCTCAACGGTCTTACATGGGGCCCGACACGTGGGAGCCTGCGTCTGCCCAAGGTGACCCAACCAACATGCTGCAGAGCCAGGATTTCACAGGAGATCCAGCCAGTTCTGAGATCATTACCCTTTCTGTTTCTTCCACGATGCTGCCTCCTCTAGATTCTCCTCCCAGAAGCCCTGGGGAAGCAGGACAGCAGCGGCAGGACCCACAGACAGGTGGCTGAGACATGGGGCTCCAGCTGGGGATCTGAGCATGGTCTCTGCCCTTGGGACTCAAGAAGTTGATTCAAAAGGTCACAGAAACCAGGTGCTTTCCCGGCAAGGCCCCACATCCTGGGACTAGGGTGCTGGAGGGGGATCCAAAGCAAACAGGTCTGAAAGCAGACGCTGTAGTCCATCATGCCCGGCTGTCAGAGGGACGCAGCTTGAACTCGCCGGCAGGGAGGGGCATTTTATTTCACTTGGCCACAATCTGTGTATTTTCACAATCTGTAAGGGAGGCAAGACATGACTTTCCTGCCTGCTGCAGATAGAAAGCTTGCGGGTGCCAGCTCCATGGAAGACACTGCTCACCTCCCCCACCCCCATCAGGAACAGCTCACCGTGGGGGACGCCAGTTGTGGTGGGCGGCAAGCTCCGTGTCAGCCGGTTCCCCTGCCCTGCGGCTCGGGGGCCCCTCCATGCGGCCTCCACTGCCCTTCACCATGAAAAGTTGTAGGTATACTCACCATCCGTCTGCAACACTTGTGTCACTTGTTTCTCATTCTTTCCTTGGGTTTCCTTTCACAGTCCACTGGGGATGGGGTCTCTCTCCAGAGGACGTCTGGGCTGTGGTGATCGGTTTAGAGGCAGGAAGGCAGCTCTGGGACAAGATGAATGGCATTTCCAAACGTGTTCCTTGTGAACAGATTTCTTGGTCCTGTCGCAGTCAGCCAAATCAGGTGGTCAATTTGTAAACACAAAACTCTTCTTCCACGCCAGACCCACAGAGACAAAACTAACAGGCCAACATTCGTCCGTCCTTCCTACCCTTCCTGCGGGCCTTCCTCCGGTCTTCCCTCCTCTCTCCGTCACCTTCCCTTCATCCTTCCTTTTTTCCTTCCCTTCTGTTTCTCCTCTTCTTCTTCAAAAAGGTTAAAGGAAATAAAGCTGAGGGATCCTGCAGGTGTTCTGAGCACCAGGGCAAAAACCCCAAAGATCCATGTGGGAAGACAGATCCCTCCTCCTCCACAAGATTTCACATGAAGTACAGTCACCCTCCCTGGGATGAACAAGAGAAGTAAAGGGATGGAGGAAACATTTATTGAGCACCTACTGAATGCCAAATGTGCTCACAGGCTGAGACAGGCCTGGTGCTTCCTGTCCGCAGAGCTGAGGCTGAGGAGATGGGTCAGGAGAGGAACTGGTGGAGATGGGGCTCGAACTGCTGGTTTCTGGCCTCAGAGCTCATGCTTCTGCCCTCTGACAGCAATGTAAATGGAATCCCCCAAAGAGGCTCTTTCTGAAAACCAGTGACTTTTGCCAAAAGGCTATAATTAAAAGAATCCACATATGTTCACAAAAAGAATGCTAAACAACGATACATAACTACACGTCACCATATGAATGAATCCCGTGGCCTTGGGGCTGGCTCGTACCAGCTCCTAAGAGCTGATTATGAAATATTTTGGAATTTTCCAAGCTGATTCTTAAATCATTAGTGTCTTGAAATCAGCTATGGTGGGAGTGTTTATACCACTGAAATTGGCAAACCTTCCATACAGAGCCTTTCAGTGTTTGAGAGCCAACTGCTGGATGGATCTCAGACGCTGAGCCGAAGTAACTAGACATAAAAGAGGATGCTCCGATCCCACTCATAAGGAGTTGAGAACAGAGGCAGCCGCCTACAGGGACGGAGGTCAGGGTGGAGGTCGCCCTGAGGTGCAGTGGGGGCATCAGGCAGGCTGGTCATGCTCTGTGTCCTCATCTTGGTGGTGGTTATATGAGCATGCTCAGCCCCTGAAAATTCACTTGTGATGGAGACTTTTTCACAGACACAGCCTCCTAACATCCCCCAACATCTTGGCAGGGAGGAGGGAGGGGCGCACTATTTGGCAGTAGCAAAGAGACCTCTCCTTGAACCGTTAAAAGAGATCAAATGAGCCTTCACAAGTGAGACTTTAAGACTCTGGCTCAGGAGTCACAGGCTCTACTCTGTAAGATCATGCAAGTTCCTCGGTCACTCTGGACCTCAGTTTCCCCATCTATTAAACGGAAATAATTTTTTAAAAACCTATGTCTAGGGTTGTTAAGGAGACTGAATGTGCATCACTTCACCTCAAACACTACTAATATACAGTATGTTGGCTATTGTTTTTTAAATTATTTTAATTTTAACTTTATTTTATTTGATTTGAATTTTAATGACTTATTATTAATAAGCAGGGTTCGGTAGGAGATAAGGAAAAGAGAAAAGGAGGGAAAATGAACGTGTGAGAAAATAGTCAGTGAAGGGAAAGCATAGCATTTCCTCCAAAGTGTGTGTTTAGCCTCTGTGGCCCAGGCCTCCTGCTGCCCCACCATGGCTGGCTAAGCTCCCTCCTGACTGAAAATACTGAGTCTGCAATAGGACAGAATGGCCCAGAGTCAAAATAATACCAACCTGGACCAAGTCTGATTCTGAGGCATGCTAGGCACGTGATCCAATCTAGATTTAGCTAAACCCATGGTCGGTTCCCAGAGTAGCTCTAAAGGAATCATGCCAACTGTGGAAGGACTAAAAATTCTGGAAAGGGCTTAGAAATAAAAAAATTTTAAGAAAGAGATAGATGGAGAAAAACATAAATAAAAATTATAAAATTTTCATTTCCCTCAGAGTGGATGATGGAAATGAAATGCTTGCGTGTTTCATGCCTTGATCCCAACACGATTTCACTTGGGCTATCCGTAGATATTTACCAATAACCCACCTGGTTCTACATTAGACTCTGCTCAAGGCTCAGAGAGAAGCACAGATTCTAAGAGGTAAAAAGGGACCCCGAAGATCACCTCACCCAATCACCCACTGGTTACCTGAATTTTCCAACAATTTGAGGGGTGGCCAGCCAACATTTCTGATATTTGCACACTTCCAGTGACAGGAAACTCACCATGTCAGGAGGCAGCCTATGCTCTGCACACCACTCTGTGCCAATATCACTGACAACAAATAACCAGCCAGACTCTGGTCCGTACGGAGTTCGGCTCTATGCCTCAGGGCCGTCCAATGACAGGAGAGGGATGTCCCTTCCACTGGATGCTTCCCATCATGAGTGCAGACCCCACCTTGCTCTCATATTTTTTTTGGCTCAATGATCCCTTTAGAGAATGTCACCTCTACTTTTTTCCACAAATAACAGGGTTTCACATTTTTTCATCTTCTCAATCTTGCTTCCCAATTTTTAACTACTGCAAAGTTACAGTTCAAAACCTAAAGGGAATTATTTCTTCCACACCACTTTTTCTTTTAAAAATTCTTTTTAAAAAGGAATTTCCACCCAGTCCACGTTCTGTAACCTCTGCCTGCTGGTACTTCCAGCCACTTCCTCCCACCACTCCACATCCCGCTGTCCTTGGGCAGTAACGGTTCTCCTGCACCAGCCCTGCAATGCTGCTTCCTCCATCCCACCATCACCCTCCCTGAATCTCAGCTCAGATGTTGCTTCTCACCTCTTCACTGCACCTGCCCAACATCTGTGCCCCATCACCCTCCCCTGCCAGACAGCAACTCCCTCCACGGTCCCCTAGCACCTGTCCCACTGAACTGGAACTGCTTCTTTGCATCTCTCTCTCCCACTGACAGTGAACTGTTGGTCAGGGACCATTTCCCCTTTTCCATCTTCCAGCATCTACCCTCCTTCTTGTGTCGGGCAGACCCACCATTTTTACGGAACAATTTTTTTCTCCCTCTGCTAATTCAAGTGTGCCAGGTATGTGCTGGCAGTGAATGTGCTGGTTGTGTTCCCTTAAGAAATGTCAAGTAGATTTCCTGACATAAAGCAGTTTGTGAAGAAATCGCAGCTTTGTTAAGCAACATGTTCAGATGCTAATCTTACCTAAGCCCAGTAGAGTAGAGCATTTCTCACCATGGATTTCTAAGAAGAAAGCTACAGTGAAGGTTCAGATTATAAGATCTGCTCACAGAAGCTAATCATAGCTATAAACAGTATAACTGATGGTCTACAGACACAGCCCCACTGGGGGTGCCCTTGTTGTGTTTGAAGTTTGATCACATTAACAAAATTAAGAATCCAGCACTGGAATTTATTACACATTAGATAAAATAAGCAGTTTCTTATCATTAAAAATATGATGCCAGAATCTCGGCTCACAGGAAGATGAATTACACATACTATCCCCTGTTCTTCCTGCTAAATCCAACAAAAAACCTGGACATTAAGTATAACATCAAGTGACAGAATGAGACACTCTGAAAGGTGGAGAGAGGGAGGTAAGCTAGGGCCCTCACAACCCAAGTAACAAAACGATGAGTTCTGAGAGCTGACCTCGACCCTGACCCCACCCACGCTTGAAGTTAAAGAAGCCAGTGAACTGGAAATACCAATGGACACACTCCAAAGTGACCCCATCAAAAGCCTGATCTGCCTAGCCAAAGGACCAGGTGAAGGTCAATCTAGAAAGACAGAACACCTTTAGACAATAACCACCTGACCCCAAACAAATACCATAGGAAAAACAGTCAACGATCGAATGGAGAGCTTAGACTTCTACCCTCCCTAGGTTAGGAGGCACCCCGATGCCCTTTTAGCATGGTGTCTGAGAAGAGTGAGCAGAGAGACGGGACACTCATCACCGAGCAGCATCCTACCACCCCCTGGAGACCAGGTGTCAGTGGAGGCCACCAGGGAAAGCCGGATTTCCTTCCTGCTTCATAGTCTCAACAGAGAGGGGGATCAGGACTTCCACCAGAGCTGGCAGGAATGAGGCCAGGCCCCTCTACCACCTGTGACACCATTTGAGCTCTCAGAGTCCTTGTATCATTGTCTGTTGAAGAATTTCCAGGGCATCTAGTTATAATTAGAGGGGAGGAACAGGCAATAGTGAATATATGCCATCTTGTTCTGGAACTGAAGAGCTTGCATATATCTGAGGCCCACTCTGTGCAAGGCACTGCCTTGGCTTCCAGAGCTAACCAGACATAAGCAGATCCCCATGGAACTTCTGAATGCCTAGACCAGGCAGATGGGTTGCCTCTGCCACAGAGCTATCCATATTTCTCATTGGAACCCCTGAGCAAGATCAAGGAGCAGTGGAGCCCAAAAAGTCAATGTTCCTTTAATCCACAGTTCCAAGGTGGCCCTTATTTTCATCACAGGATGAAGTTTTCTCCATATAACCCAGTCGCTAAATGGATCAAAATCAGAGCCCCTCCTTGGTGCTGTCCTACATCTCTTGCTATATCTCTGTCTCCTGTCCTTCCAGCTCAGTAAGCCCACTTTTGCAGCTCTCCTCCCTCCTGCCTTGCTGTCAGCCTGCTACTTGTCTCTCTAACTTCAGGGGACCTACTTTTTGGAAGGCTCCTCTTTCCGATCCTTACTGAGCATTTGCTGAGGGTCAAGGAAATTATGTAGCCAAGATCATTTTTATTGTATGTAAAGGAAGAGTAAATTAACTTTGAAGAGAACCTAACAGACTTGTGTGTTACCAACCACAGGAGCTTGGGTACTTGGGAATTTTTATATTTGGACAGCTCAGTGGCTGTTTTCACCACATCCTTGTTGTTGGTTGTATTCCAGATGATCAAGGCTGCTAGAAAAGTGGCCTCTAGGGGCGCCTGGGTGGCTCAGTTGATTAAGCGACTGCCTTGGGCCCAGGTCATGATCCTGGAGTCCTAGGATGGAGCCCCACATCGGGCTTCGCTCAGTGGGAAGCCTGCTTCTCCCTCTCGCACTCCCCCTGCTTGTGTTCCCTCTCTTGCTCTGTTCTGTCAAGTGAATAAATAAAATCTTTAAAAAGTCTAAATAAATGAAGTGCTTCTGCATTTGTTTGGTAAATCCCCACCCCCACCCCCATACTACACCTAACAGTTTTAAGCTCATGACTAAGGCCCCATAAGTCTTTTTTGGGTAATGTACACAAAAGTGAAGATATATTCTTTCTACTTTTCTATTACAAGAAAACAGCTGAAAGGATATTTTATAACACTCTCCAAAAGAAATCATTTCTGTGCCAAAATAAAACATGAGACATTTCAACCCAAAATAAAATCTTACATTGCCATGGGTACCTTAATTATAGCTCATCTACAAGAAAACTGTTTGAAGGCAAAAGGTGTTTTCAGTTGAGTTTTGTTGGAGATTAAATCCAATTATAACGAGCATTAACTATGGACTGGATAACACCATTTCCAACACACAGAGCACTTCTATTCTAGACCCAGACTTTAATGACAAGGCTCTGGGCCATGGGCCTCCCATCACCAATAAGGAAACCTGGAAGGCCACACCACAGGCCCTGGAAGTAGGCCTAACAACGGACACTTATGACTTAACAGGACAAAAATAACAGACCACCAAGCATTTGTAAACTCACTTGTTTGGACCCAACATGGGTCCCTGAAACAATCATGCACCGATTTCCTAGGGGCCTCTGGCCAAGTTATGAAATCTTCACTAATTTTTTAGTTATGAAATCTTCACTAAATGGCACAAAGATCAGGACTAGACAAACCTCCAGATGCCCAATAAAAAAGTGATCCTTAGATGAGTCAGCAGCCCCTTCCAATACACTGATTAGCTAAGCCTGAGCTGGCCAGCTGATTCTGACTCCTTTCCCACCTTGCCCCAAAATGAGATGGGCAACTACATCACCCTGAGGCCCTACAACACTGCCCAGGCTCATCCCAGTCTCTGTCCCCAGGGCTCCAAGAAGGATGCTTCTGGAGGAAATGGGCTCTCAGTCACTGTGTCAGTTCGGCGGACTGTGTCTTTCCATGGTGTATGCGGCCTGGCACTAGCCTGAGCAGTGACTGTGGTCCACCAGCTTCTGTGCCTGGCAGTGTGTGAGTGTGCATGTGTGTGTGTGTGTGTGTGTGTGTGTGTGAGAGAGAGAGAGAGAGAGAGAGAGAGAGAGAGAGAGAGAGCGCGCGCACAGAGGCTGTTCCCAAGCACCAATACCTTTCAGTTACTTTTTCTTGACCAGCTCTCATGACTCTATAAACAGCCCCTTAAAAGTGCCCCCACATCTGATCTGATCCATACAGTTCCTCCAACAAGATGGGTTTTTCTGAAACCCCAAAACCAAGGAGGGCTGCATGTCCCCTCATCAGAAGAGCCTGGGGACTTCCTGCTTCCCTGACGGGAATGGAGGTCTGGACCCATCATCTACCTCAAAGCCTCCCTGCCCACCCTCCTCTCTCCCTTTACAATATTCAGAAAATACCCACTACCTTTTAAGACTCAATTAACACTCCTATCCTCTATAAAACTTTTCCCAACCTGTCCATCAACCTTCCCACCTCAGCAAGCAGAAATGACACCATATCATCTATTTTTGTAATTGCTATAACCTTACACGCAGGTCTTTCTCTATTGGATGAAATAGGGAAAACAGGGTCTCTGAAAAATATCTTTGTATGCCCAGCCTTTCACCTAAATACCTGGCACATAACACTCATCAAATGTTTGACAGGAAAATGAATGCAACATTCAGCTGGCAATGAAAGCTACGTTAAAAACAAAAGTGTTTGAGCCCAAGGGGCCTCCCACGTCAGGGAAATGTGCAGTTGGGGGTGGCCTGCTGGGCTCTCCAAAGAGCACAGAGATGTACCTCCCTACCATGTGAATACCAACCATGCAGAGAGAGGGTCCCCAGAGCCTGAGCCAGGCCTGCACTGCAGGAAGGGACAGACATACGGAGAGCATTTTCACATCTCACTTCCTTTCCTAACTCTCTCTCCTTGGTCCTTAGTCTCTCACACCCTTATAACACTTACTCTCGGAAAAGTATCTGAGAATAAAGTAGCCAGAGCATGTATACCTGCCTTCTGTCTCATCTCAGATCTTTAGAGATGACAATAAGGTATGTTTTATAAAAGAAAGCAATTCCCAACTATGCTAGACAACCAGAAGGGGAAGGGGTGCTCAAAGGACCAGAAACTTACAAGACCCCCCGAGAGATGAGATCAGAAACCACATGGAGAGTAGGCCAGCTCACCCCACAGCCTGGCCTATTCTCACCACACCCCAATCACTAGACTGTTGCAAAGAAGACAATCAAGACAAAGAAGAAGCATTCAGGCAACCTCCAAGACAAAACTGGAAAACACATCCACAAAGGGACAAGTATTTGAAGCAAATTATCATCAAGAAAAAGCACTGAACTCTTGAGTAGAAGAATAAATTCTCCAGAAAAAAGAATTTAGAGGAAGGAGAAGATCCCCCCCAAAAATGTAATTAATTTTATGGCAACTGTATGTACACATTGTTCCACAGAAATTTTTTAAATTTTAAGCAAAAACTACCAAGAAGAGCACAAGTGAAATCTTCCAGATACAAGACAAATAGGTTTTATTAAACAGGGGAAGGGAGAGACAAGAAAATTTTGTACCCAACCGAACTATCATTCAAGCGTGAAGGGGGTAAAAATAATTCCAGTTACATCATGGTAAACTGGATTGTTGTTCCCAGTTCTTCACTCCCTTTATTGGCTCTGGTACTTTGAAGTACCTCCCAGCACAGAATGAGAAGTTATACCTCCCCACCGCATTGGCTTTGGACTTAGCCATGTGACTTGCTTTGACCAATGACAGGTAAGCAAAAACTTGGGATGTGTTTACATGTTGTAGCACAGCTTCTCAAGCTCCTCAATGAAAAGAGTATGCTCCAGGAAACTGCTTCTCCATAATAAAATACATGGAGCTGATGCAAATCCAACTCACAGCTGGAGCCAAGCACAGCCAAGCCTAACCAAAAGGAGCCAAACTCTAGCAAATCCACAGACCCACAAGCAAACAAAATACACGTTTGTCACTATAAGTCACAGCCCATGGGTAAATTGCTATGTAGCATTAACGCAGCAACATCTAATTAATAGACAAACACTGAAAGTTTACTGAATTATTAAGGTCCCTTTTCTGAAAGAATTACCGGAGGGCATCCCTTAACAAAATACAGTATAATTCAAGAGAAAAGGAACAACAACAATAAAAAGTAGTAAGGAAAGAATAAAGTAGAGGTGCTTGGGTGACTCAGTCAGGAAAGCATCTATCTTCAGCTCAGGTCATGATCCCAGAGTCCTGGAATGGAGCCCTACATCAGACTCCCTACTCAGCAGGAAGCATGCTTTTCCTTCTCCCACTGTCCCCCCACCCCACTCCATTCCCTGGCTTGTGCTCACGCTAGCTCTCTCTCAAATAAATAAAATATTTTCTAAAAAAGAAAAATAAGAAAATATATAATTAGTTATATAGGTATCAGTTATAAGAAAAAATTAACAGTAATGTTTTTTTTTAAGATTTATTTATTCATTTTATAAAGAAAGAGCACAAGTGGGAACAGGGGCCAAGGGAGAAAGGGAGAGAGAGATTTCCAAGCAGATACCCCGCTGAGCATGCGGCTGGACTTGGGGCTTGATCCCACAGCCCTGAATCACAACTTGAGCCAAAATCAAAAGCTGGACACTCAACTGACTGAGATACCCTGGCGCACCCCGCTCCAAATTAATAATGATCTTGATGACCATTCCAGATGGTCTCCAACTGAGCAGTGGTGATGGCAGGGAAGGAAATTAAGGTTCTCATCTTGTTCAAATGGTACGAGAGAAGATGAGGAATGTAAACGCATTCAAATCAATATTGAGTGGTGGGGAGAGCGCCTGGGTGGCTCAGTCATTAAATGTCTGCCTTCGGCTCAGGTTGTGATCCCAAGGTCCCGGGATCGAGCCTGACACTGGGCTCCCTGCTTGGCAGAAAGCCTGCTTCTCCTCTCTCACTCCTCCTGCTTTTGTTCCCTCTCTAGCTGTGTTTCTCTCTGTCAAATAAAGAAAAAAAATCTTTAAAAAAAATTGGTGGGATGCCTGGGTGGCTCAGAGGGTTAAGTCTCCGCCTTTGACTCAGATCATGATCTCAGGGTCCTAGGATCGAGCCCCACATCGGGCTCTCTGCTCGGCAGGGATCCTGCTTCCCCCATCTCTCTCTGCCTGCCTCTCTGCTATTTGTGATCTCTCTGTGTGTCAAATAAATAAATAAAATCTTTTAAAAAATTGATTGGTGGGAAATAACTGTCAATGTGTAACTTAAAGTTTTAAGGGTAACTACTGGAAAAATGTAGAATTGAGATGTACCACTTTCAGTCTATCAGAATAAAAAAGCAAGAAAATTGAAGACAATAATCCAACAAAAGGTGATACAGATTAAAAAAAAAAACTAAAAAGGACAACAGGGAGCATTTTACAGGTAAAACATGGGATAATATGTCAGGAATGAATTCAAACACATCGGTAAAGAGTAAAAATTCAAGGCTAACTTCTTCCATAAAAGCAGAAATTCTAAAAATTAGGGGACATTCCTAAAACAAAATAATGCAAAAAAGACAAAATGGAAAAAAAAGAAAAACCCTAGCGGGCAAATAATAATAGACACTAAATCAGTATCAATTCCAGACAATAGAATTCCAAGATGAAAGCATCAAAAAAGACAAAGACAAAATATATTGAATAAAAAGTGGAATCTTAAAAATTGGATGTGACATTCATCAACCTTGATGCACTTGAACACTAATTCCAAAATACTGGATACAAAGACTAATAGAAAGGCAAGAAATGGACACAACCCCCACACAATGGATACATTAACATACCTCTTCCAAAATGTAACAGATAACTTTGACCCCAAAAAGGGAGGATCTAGAATATACAAATAATATAATAAACAGGAAGGATTTAATACAGAGATTTGTACCCCACGAGCAGAAAATACACACTCCTTTCAAACACACGAAACCCTCACAAAAACTGGCCACTACCAGGCTTCAAAGATAATCTCAACAGGTTTCTCCAAGCAGAAATCTCATAGGGTCCCTTCACTGAACACTATTCCATAAAATATAAATGAATAGCTAAAGAATAGCCAAAGACCCAATTCATCTGAGAACTTTAAAACCAGCTGAGAAAAACAGACACAATAAATCATTCACCTTCTCCACCCAGACTGCTGCTCTCGACATCTCCCATTGCTGAGTGACCTTTCTCTCCATACATACCGCTCTTTCCCTCTTAGAATGTCCATCTCTTGGGATTTGCTTAGATGACTGGATATGAATATTTTTAGGCAATAATTCTGCTTGTCATCCAGTCTGCTAGGTTCTTAGCTGAGAATTGTGGTCAGAGGGGATGTGGGTGTGAGCATCCTTTGCTTATCTGTACAGTACTGAAATTTTATGGAAGTAACTGGCTGTGCAGGACATAACAGAAGCTTTTCATATTCCTTTACTCGTAAAATCAGTATCTTTTTACAGTATGCTCTCTATATGACCCCTTTTTGTACATGTAAAAGTATTTTGACTAAATAAGACTGTGCTTTAGCTACTTTTTCTAAAACGGTCAATTAAATAAAAACATATTAAAGACAGAGGGAAAATATGCCTTGAATGTACATCTTTCCTCTCATACCCAACCAGTAAACAACAGACATAATTTATTTTAAAACCTGTGTCTTCAAACTCTCTCCTTAGATCTAAAATGCTGTTGAATGTTAGGCCTTTGAGGAAATAGTGTGCTCAGAACTTAGGAGGCAGTGGGCCAAGTATGATAAAGGTACAATAAATTTTCTAATTTTACACCTATAACGAGATGCGGTCACAAAAAAATAAAAATATATGTAGTCTTGCTTCATCAAGCTGTTTGCTGTGGTTTTCAAGATTAGAATGTAACTCAGAGAAGCGAATGTTTCTGACTATAATATACCAGTTCAAAAAATTTATATGATACAAGTAAATAAATATTAAGAAACAAATCTCAAACAGAACTGTGAACTATTTTAAAACAAGCACAAGGCAGTGCATATCAAAACCTATAAACTGTAGTCACAGAAGTATTCTGAAAAAGTTTTATAGTCTTTAATGCAAATATTAGAAAAAAAATTAATGAAATGGATCCATTGAGCATGTTTGCCCAAGAAAGTAACGGTTCTTTTCTTGAAAACTAGATCAATAGCTAGATAAATAAAGATAGATAGTTAAATAGATAAATAAAGGAGTCAATAATTTAGAATTTGGTTGTGTGAGTGAGTGCATTGTGTAGGTAAGTGAATATGAAGATGATGTGATCTCAAATTACGGGAAAATTAAACTCTATTGGGACGATCAATAAAATTTATTGAAACAAAATTAAGTTTAGATACTTCACTCAACCCTATACACAAAAATGAATTCCAAATGAACCAAAGATAAAAAAGGTAAAACAAGTATCATAAAAGCATTACAGGGGTGCCTGGGTGGCTCAGTTGGTTAAGTGACTGCTTTCTGCTCAGGTCATGATCCTGGAGACCCAGGATCGAGCCCCACATCGGGCTCCCTGCTCAGCAGAAAGCCTGCTTCTCCCTCTCTCAGTCCCTCTGCTTGTGTTCCCTCTCTAGCTGTGTTTCTCTCTGTCAAATAAATAAAATCTTTTTTTAAAAAAAAGCATTACAAAAAATATAACATTTTTATACATTAGAGTAGAGTAAAAATTTTAAAAGGCTACAAAGAGGACTATATACATTTCTCAATCATTTACAGTGACCACAAAAATGTAGTTTAAAAACAATAGAATGGATCAAAATATTTGCAATATGCCTAACAGAGAATTAGCATCCAGAATTATAATCAATTTAACAAGAGAAAAGTAACAGCCCTTCTTTTTTTTCAACACTAGGAGGGTCATAAACAGCTCCGTGATTTCATCATTCATTCTCCTTAGCCCTCTGCACAGATTCGGTATAAACCACTGGAAACATAGCTTCCAAAATCCATAGCATAAGTCACCTGACTACAGTATGTTGACAGAAAATGAACAGTTGTGGAGAGTTAGATGAACAATTGTCTAGAGAGAGATGCAGATCTCATCACACACATCTTCTTTTAAAATGATCTTGCATTTGTGTTCAAAGTGCTTCCTGCTTGTTCAGAGCACAACCTCTGCGGATTCCCTTACTTTACAGCTAGAAGACGTTAATGTTCCATATGAGAAGCCATTCTGATTCTACATAATTCAAACTGATATTTGAAAGGCTTTTGTCATTATTAGTTAGATCCAAAAATGTTTTATATAATGTTATAATTTGGGTTAGTATCCAAAATAGATAAATTAACTGATATAACTCAATACCCAAGAAACAAATAATCCAGTTAAAAATGGGCAGAAGGTATGAGCAGACATTTCTCCAAAGAAAACATCCAGATGGCCAACAGACACATGCAAAGATGCTCCACATCACTCATCAAGGGAAATGCAAATCACAACTACAATGAGATATCACCTCATACCTGTCAGAATGGTTAAAATCAAAAACATAAAAAACAAGAGGTGTGGGTGAGAATGTGGAGAAAAAGGAACCCTCGTGCCCTGCTAGGGAGAATGGGAACTGGTGTGGGCTTTCTGGAAAACAGTATGTAGGTTCCTCACAAAATTCAAAAAAGAACTACCCTATGATCCAGGAATGACACTATTATATTTACCGCCAAAAAAAAAAAAAATCAAAAGGAAGGAAGGAAGAAAGAAGGAAAGATTTTTTTTATCCCCTTGTGATAGGAACTCTTGAAATCTACTCTCTTAACTTTTGTATATATATTACAGCAGGGTAACGAGCCCCCCCTTTTTTTTAACAGGAGGAGGAGGATAGGCAATCTACACAAGGAGAAATACAAGCATGCACTGAGTATAGAAAAGGATTTCCACCTCACCAGTCTCTGCACCGAGACCTATCACCTCCACTTGGTGATGGAGAGAGAGAAAGCAAAAAAAAAAAAAAAAAAGCACAAATGCTTGCACTTGAAATTTTTAGGATGTCTGCAAAGTAGCTATGGGGAAAAAGAACTTCGGTATGCTAAAAGGTGACATCATCCAAGGATCTCCCCCCAAAATTTGAATTGTGACTTAAAGGGCCACTTTGATCCAATACAAGTTAGGCCTTGAAATTTCTGGAACATTGACAGCAGCACAAATTCTTTCATGTTGCCATCTGCATCACAAATATAATCACACTTGTTTTCCTCTTGTGATCATACATTCTTCAGTGACTCTTATGTGTAATTATTCTTGAAAACCTCCCCATGTGTAAATCAAGCCACAATGTTTTCATGCATAAAGCACCAGTCCTTCTTCCCAGAGTTGCAACATGAAACCTAGTAAACGTCTTAGAAACCACAGACCCAGGCTTGCCCACAACATCACCACTCCCAGGGTCCCAAGCCCGCTGAACCCTGGTGGAGTGTGCTCAACCGCATGAGACATTAAGAACTGAGCAGAAGCGGCCAAAGTAATGGGTCACAATGAAGAGAACATTAGGGGACATGGGCCAGCCCAGGGGACAACAGGACAGTTAGATCAGAACTCAGCACCAGCCACAAGGTGTGTAAGGACATGGCAGCCTGTCCTAGAGACCAGCCCTCACCTTTAGGAAATCCTGCACTTAGCCATCCGATTGGGTTTTAACTGTGGTAAAGTATACAGAACATAACATTTACCATCTTAACCATTTCTATGGGTTCTATTCTATAGCAAGAAGCACATTCACGTTGTAGTGCAACATTCCCTCCATCCATCGAGACCTTGTCTCATTGTCCCAACTGAAACTCCATACCCATCACTCACTCACTCCCTGGGTCCCCACCTTCAGCCCCTGGCAACACAGGTCTACTTCCCGTCTATCAATCGGACTGCAGCCTTTGAAATAAGCATGCTTTGTAGATTTTAAATTTGTCCATCTTCTGTACTCAATCTCAAACTCCTCTGGATGACTCATATTTTATAACCAAGCCCCATGTGTGTGTCTGTGTGTGTCTGTGTGTCCAATGAGTCAACTTTCACACACACAGATGCCAGCTAAGCTACCCACACATCCTTCCAGAATGGCTCCGGGTTGAGCAGTAGAGGCCATGCCATGAGAACCAGCTTGGGGACGCATCATTTCAGCCACCTCGGGCTGGGTTCTAGAGCCAAGTCTCTTCACCTCTCACCACCTAAACATCCAAAAACACCCTCTTGGCTGGTGCCAAAGTGAAGGCCACTTCCATTTAGGGCAAGGTTTTCCATATACTGAGGTGGCCCTTGAACCCAGGTCAATTCAGGCTCCTGCAGACAGCCCTCTCCTAAACTACCCCTACTTCTGGCTATGCTTGCTCCTTTTTGCAGAAAAGAAACAAACAAACAAATGCCATCTCTTCTCTGCCCATAATAGCCTGCACAGTCCCATCTCTGGCAAATTTGTCTCCATATGCAATCTAGTTGTGCACTTGGTGCCCAGATGTGCCAGTCCCGTGCTGGGGGCAGCTGCAGGCTCGTGTCCATCGGTGGCCTCTCTTGCCTCACAGCCAGGATCTCACCTCCTCCTCCAGGGCCTTTCTGGCGGGAACGGTGATGGTGGGTCACCTACTGCCATTAGCAAGTAAGCCCAGGACTTCCCTGCCAGCAGCCACCATGTCAGGAACCCCACCTGCTTCAGGTGCTTCTCCCTACAGTCATTTTCAAGATGGAAATACTAGTGGGTAGCACCAGGAGCTTACTTAATAAGGGGACGTGTGCTCTCAAACTGACTTTCTTCTGGAGAATGAAATCGTGGGAGAGGTTGAGCTGGGGGTGGGGGCAAACAAACCTTGGGTTCAAATCATAGCACCTCCACTTCTTGGCTGTAGGACGGTCATCACTGCAGTGGCTTCCCAGTCACGCCACCTCCCCCAGGAGCTAACTTGATGGCCCTGGCCATGGCTGACGGAGCCCCGGGGAGAAACATCTGGCCAACCCCTTCACAGCCTAACAGCCAGCCAGTGGCAAACCCTCTGTCTCACTGTATGAATTGTTCTCATTTCAAACTGGAGATTCCGGTACAAGCCCAAGCTTTATCTTTTCCTGAATCCAAATTCAGAAATGTCTAAAAACCTCACATATACTTGTTAAGCAAATGACCATCAAGTCCCACTCCTGGAACACGCAGTGACTGACACAGCTCCCAGACAGGGGCCTGCTGGACCTCAGGCCTGCTCCCAGCACCATTCGAGGCAGAAGGCCTGTCACTGAGCCACTGGGGTCCCTGGGACTCTAGGCACCTGCTCCTACTGAGGCCTGCTTGTTTCAGCTTTCTCCAGGGATCTGAAAATGAGCTAGACAGCCCTCCAGTAAATCCCTGTTTATTGTCGGAGCCATCACAACCTAACCTAATGTACTGTGTAATCTTAGGCCAAGCATATTAGCCTGTGTGAGTGTAGACAGGCTGTGAAGTGGTATAGACAAAGCACCCAGCACAAGGTTGGCCCTAAGGAGAACTACCCTAAAGAAGAGCCACACTCTCTGACTCATAAAGATGGAGGTCAGGAGGGCAGCCAGAGTGGAGGGAGCAAGGTGAGAGATGCAGAATGGCCAAGCTGGAGGGACGGGCAACAGAGAGGGTGAGGCCAGAGAGATCAGCTTTATTCAGTGCCCACTTCTGCTCCAGATTACTGTCCCTGATTCCCATCCCTGCGTTCCTCACAGCCAGCACATGCCGCAACATGATCTATTCTGATGACTCCAGAAAGCCCCTGATCACAGCTTATCTGTGCCCCTTTGCACGCTGAGTCCTGCGGGCAGCTGCTTCCTGTGAACGCCCTGGGTGAAGGTGAGGACTGCGATGGTGTGGTAGGAGAATAATGGTCCCCACAAATGTATCCACCTCCTAATTCCCAGAACCTCGGCTATGACAACACTGAAGAAGGCAGAAGGCTTTAAGGCTGTTAATCAAATGATAAGGGAGATTATCTTGGATTATTCAGCTGGCCCCAATACAGTCACTCAAGCTCTTAAAAACAAAAAGGGACCCAAAGAGCTGCTGGAGATGTGGTGTAAGGACTCAGCCCTCCATTGCTGGCTTTGTGAAGGAGGACGGTGTCACAAGCCCAGGAACTGGCAGCCTCTGGAGGCTGTGAATGGCCCTCAGTATACAGCCAGCAATAAAACAGGGGGCTCAGTCCTACAGCCACAAGGAACTGGATCTGTCAACAGCCCAAAAGAGCAAGGAAGCAGACTCTCCCCTAGAGCCTCCAGAAAGGAGCACAGCCCTGCTCATGTTTTGATTTTCACTTGGTAAGAGCCATGTCGCACTTCTGACCTCCGACTATAAGAAAATAAGTGTGTATCACTTTAGGTCCAGGAGCCTTTGGTGGTGTGTTACATTAGCCAAGGAAATGAATACAGCGGTCGTGACTCACAGTGCAGGCCTGTGCACTGTTCCCTATGCATGATCATGTTTAATCTCCACAACAGCCCCGGCGGAAACAGCCAGTGTCATCAGCTCCAGCTTACAGAATGGAAGAAGAGAAGTTCTGTCCCTTTCCCAAGGTCACACAGCCCCTAAGTGGGGAGTGGGGGCTGGATTCCAAACTGATCCGACTTCAGAGGTTGTCTGAAGCCACCATGAAATTGTGCATCCACAGGGCTCAGGTCCATACAGAGCCACAAAATGATTGCCGGTTCCCTAAAGTGTGTGTGTGTGTGTGTGTGTGTGTGTGTGCGCGCGCGTGCGCGCACACACATACACAGTCATGCACATACAGAGTAGAGACATCCTAGCCATCCTCTCCTCCTCCATGGTTGTTCTGACAGGCCCCAAGTACCTTTTGTACAGTAATGCTTTGCTGTGTGGTCTGGTTATATGATCATTTAGAACTTTTTGGTTTTAGATTCTGGCAACACTTGGCATAAACTCGCAGCTCCAAAAGGGACCAGCACTGCGAAGAAGGTGGTCATGCCACTTAAGAAAGGGTTAAACCAAAATCCACACCCCTTAGCCCCCCTCCCACAGGAGATCTCAGCCACTAGCTTCCATAAATCTTCTTAAAAATCCCTTCTTTAGGGGTGCCTGGGTGGCTCAGTTGGTTAAGCGACTGCCTTCAGCTCAGGTCATGATCCTGGAGACCCGGGATCGAGCCCCACATCGGGCTCCCTGCTCAGCGGGAAGCCTGCTTCTCCCTCTCTCACTCCCCCTGCTTGTGTTCCCTCTCTGACTGTGTTTCTCTCTGTCAAATAAATAAAATCTTTAAAAAAAAAAATCCCTTCTTTAAAAAGGCAAGCAAACCAGGCATAAATCTAAAATAAAATTTTTTGCTTAATGGAGGGGGAAATAAAAGAATCTTTAAATGGTTTCTTTTACTATCTGAGGAAGGTCGAGATGACAAACAGCACAAAAATCATGATCTGACACAAAGGAGGCACAATCTCTGACATTTCTTTGCCACTAATTCTCAGAATTCTGAAATAGATTAGCAATCATTACAATAAACCAGGGTTTTTCAGAGTGTTAGCTACTGACTTACAAAAGGGGTTTCACCCTATGTTAATCCCTCAATGACTTTTCGTTTTTCATATTTGGTGTTACTTCCTCCTTTTGCAGAAAGCAGTCATGACACAGCAACCATGACCCTGGGAGGGAGCTTCATTTCCTATGAAGACTCAGACTCTGGCCCCACCAGACTGCTATCATAGATCTCCAAAGGAAACATCTCTTTTTATTTAAAAGAAGTAAATATGCCAATTTTTGTGAAATGTGGGCAATCCTGGGAACGAAGAAACTTTGAGTCCAGCAAATACCAAATTAGGAAAGAGTTACAGTTTTTCCATGAGGGCCCTGCTGGCAAGCTCAGCAGAGAACCACAGAAGCATCAGAAAAAATGACTTTTGCACTTACATGCTTCCTGGGATTCCGGAAGTAAAGAGAGATCAGTCTGGCTTGTGATCAAACACCTCCAGGCCAGGAAGAAAGGAGGAAGTAGGTATGAAATATGTCCCATGTCTCAGCAGCTGAAGAAAGACCAGCCATCGCCATGTACTGAGTTTGGCACTCTGCTCTGCCCATCGCATGTACATCTCACTTATTCACAGCAGTGCTGTAAGCCCCCAATACACAGATGGAGAAACAGAGGCCCAGACAGAGTTAGCAGACCCTGAGGTCTAGATGTGAAGCCAGGGGCCAGAGACAGTCACATGTAGGTGCTTATGATCCTTGTCACTGATTACCAAGGGTCACTCACATGGACAGGATAGACGCAAGGTAGAAAACCACCCTGTTGTTGCCCCAAAAGAAAGAAGTTTGAGGAAGGTGGATATAGGGAATGGAATGCCACTGAGAGGACTTCCTACTTGAGAAGTAAGGGACAGCCAGCCACCGGTTCACCCCAGGTAGGCTGAGCAGATGGGGCAGACAGGTCGTCCAGGGACCAGAACCAGGAAAATGTGAGAAGCCAAAAGAGGAACTGGTGCTGCTGAGGGGCTGCCAACAAGGGTTTGGGTGAGCGGGCCTGCGTACAACCCTCTCCCAAAGCAGCAGGCCTCCGTCTGGTGCAGAAACCCATCTCTGCCTGCTGAGTAGGAGAGCCGGGTATCCAGAGCAGGAAAGCTGGGCACGGAGGGAATGCAGAGCAGTGTAAGCAGAGGAGAGGAGATGAACCAAGCACCTTCCTCCCTTTCCCCCTAAGTTAGCAGCTCACAAGCAAGAAAGAGCCAGTGAGCAGTTCTGGTTCCTTTCTTTTAAGAAAGAAAGGGCAACTCAGTCGGTTAAGTGTCTGCCTTCGGCTCAGGTCATGATCCCAGGGTCCCGGGATTGAGTCTTGACACCGAGCAGGCCTGCTTCTCCCTCTGCCTGCCACTGCCCCTGCTTGTGTTCTCTCTACCTCTCTGACAAATAAATAAAATATTTTTTTAGAAAAGCAATCTCTTTCCCACCACCATGTATCAACTCCCTCTTTAGAAGAAAAAAGAATTTTGGGCGCCTGGGTGGCTCAGTGGGTTAAAGCCTCTGCCTTTAGCTCAGGTCATGACCTCAGGGTCCTGAGATCCAGGCCTGCATTAGGCTCTCTGCTCAGCAGGGAGCCTGCTTCCTCCTCTCTCTCTGCCTGCCTCTCTGCCTACTTGTGATCTCTCTCTGTCAAATAAATAAATAAAATCTTAAAAATAAAAAAAGAAGAAGAAGAAAAAAGAAGTTTCCACTTGAGAAAACTGGGAGGTGGAACTCCTGCTGTCACAGCAAGAACACGGTAACACCTCCCTTCCTGACACACGCGCACTCAGCATGGCAGCAGGGAGCATGGGGCACTGAGGAAGGGAGCATGCCAGGGTGGCCATGCAGCTGTGTGACACCGCAGAGGTGCCGACTGTGAGCTGCAGAGGGCACAGGAAACATCTGACCTGGGCCAGAGCATGCAGCCAGCACTGTCTCCACACCCCCAAACAAGGAGACCATGCAGAAAACCTTATACAAGTGAGGCAAGTCTCTTCTCTCTGGAAGCCCTCAGATGAGCTGAGAAGCCACCACGATGGCTGACTGCAGAGTTCTGTGCAGAGCTTTGTTTCCAGACGACTGGCTCCATTCCAGTGCTTCCTGTACAAGTGAAAGAAAGGGCCCACAGAGCTTCTCAGAGACCTGCAGAGGAAAAATGGATGATGGCCAGCTCAAAAGCCAAAGCCCACAAAGCCACAGCTTGGTCTGATCCTCAACTGGGTCTGATCCTTCCATCCAACCATTCATTCGTTCCCTCAAATATTTCCTGAAACCTTTACAGAAACACTTACAGAGCACTAACTATATGCAAGAACTGGACTTGGCTCCTTATGTCTCTGCATTACAGGATGTAATGTTCACATGGAAATAAACTCTACTGGCGCTATTAGTCATTAGAAGTGTCACAACACTTTTGTCATTTGGCATATATCTACTCTGTACATGTCATTTGGCATATGTCTACCTACTCTGTACATGTCATTTGGTATATGTCTATCTACTTTTCAAAGTATGTCTACTTTGATCTCAGTCTGATCACCTCCCAGTGACAGGATCCACAGGAAGACATGCAGAGCCCTGACAGTATCTTCTATGATCTACCACAGGAAAATTACAGAAAACCAAAGATGAAACCGTTCTGAAAGCAGCTAGAGAAGGGAAGACACAGGACTTTCAAAGGCACAACAAGGAGACCAACAGTAACTTTTCCAATGGAAACAATGGAATGATTTTTGACGTGCTGGGAAAAAAAATAGCTTACAATCGAGAATTCTATACCCACTGAAATATTTTTCAAAGCTCTGGGCACAATAAATACACTTTCAGACCCCAAGTCCCTACAAGAGAAACCTGAGAATGCATCAAAACAAAACCCACAATGAATAAAATACTAAAGGAAATTCTTCAGTGGAAGGAAAGTGTTCCCCCCACAAAAAGAAAAAAGAAAACCACAGAAACAAAGAAGAGCAAGGAAAAAGGCATACATGCAGGCAAATGTAAACAAATATTAATTGCACCAAATAATAATGACAATTTATGGAAACTAAAATATATGTAGTATTAAAACTCCTGATACTGTAATAGGCATGAGAGGGATAAAGAGAATTAAAGTGTTTTAAGATCATAACATTGTCTGAGAAATAATAAAAATATTCATTTATATTCAAGTGTAAAAGGCCAAGAATATGTAACTAATAGACTAATGGAAAGGGGGAAATTGGATAATAAAAATATTTGATTCACACAAAAGGAGGCAAGAAGGGAGAGGGAAAGAAACAACAGATGACACAAATAGAGAACAAATTATAAGGTGGCCATGTTATACAAGATGGAAATAAAACAAACATTCTAACTGAAAGCCTGAGGTGACATCTGTAAAAATGGATGAGTGAGAAACTCAAAAGTTTGCCCCTCCATAAAAGCAATCAAAAAAACTGGCAAAATATCTCAAAATCAACTTTTTCAGAACTCTGGAAATTAACCAAAGACTTACAATAATCCAGGAAGCTTTCAGCCAACAAAATCAACTAAACCTTATGAAGAAAAGAAATAAAAGGTATTCTACTGGAAAAAAAGGAAAATTGTCTCTATCTGCAGGTGACATGATCTTATATAAATCCTAAAGAATCAAAAACAAAATCTGCTAAAGCTAATGAATAAATTCAACAAAGTTATAGGATATACAATTGATACTGAAAAAGTACTTGTATTTTTATATACTAGCAATGAACAATCCAAAAATGAAATTAAGAAAATAATCCCATTTACAACAGTATTAAAAACAAAAACTACAAAAGAAAAAATTTAAAAAGCGTAACACTTGAACTTGGAAAACTATAATACGTTCTTGGACAAAATTAAAGATCTAAAATAATAGAAAGATATCCCATGTTCATAGATAGTAGGACCTAATGTTGTTAACACAGCAATGTTCCCCAAGTTCATTTACAGATTCAATATAATTCCTATCAAAATTTCAACTTCTTTTTTCCAGAAATAGACAAAATGATCCTCAAATTCATGAGGAATTACAAAAAGACCCTATGTAGCGAAAACACAATCTTGAAAGAGAAGGACAGGTTTGAAAGACTCATACTTTCAGATTTCAAAATCTATATAATGCTACAAAAATATACGGTAATCAAGATAGTGTGGTACTGGTATAGGAACAGGTATAAACACAGAATGATCAATGGACTAGAACTGAGATTCCAGAAATAAATTCAACAATTCCAATAGCATTGTAAACCGAATGAGAAAGGTTAAACAATAAAGTCTCTATAAAACTGCACCAAAAAGTGAAAAAGCAAACCACAAAGCAGGAGAAGGTAGCTGTAGCAAATATATCCAGCAAAGGACTCCTATCCTGGATATATGAAGAAAATCTTACAATCAGATAACGACTAACAACCCAACTTAAAAATTAAGAAAAAAATGTAAACAGGCACTTCTCGAAAGGAGATATCCAAATGGCCAACACACATTCAAAAAGGCACAAAATCAAATGTTTAATCCTCAGTGAAATGTAAACTGAAGACACAATGAGATACCAATACACACAGTCCAAAAGTAAACTGATAGTACCAAGTACTGGGGAAGACATTCTGCAAAGGAAAGCTCATATACTGCTAGTGGGGATATAACTTGTCCAACCATCTGAACAACCACTAGGCAATATTCACTGAAGCTGAACATAAGCATACCTTATGTGAGTCATCAATTCCAGTCTTTGACACATACTCAACAGGGATGCCTACATATATTCACCAAAAGATATGCTCATGGCACCATTACTCATGATAGTCCCAAACTGAAAAGAACTCAAGTATCCATTGAAGGAGAATGAATGAATAAGTAGACTGCATGAGAAAAGTATACAGTGGCACTCTAGATAGGAATGGGAAAGACAGAAAGTCAATAACACAGAGGAATCTCACCAAGGATTAAGCAAAAGAAGCCAAGCTCAAAAGACCAAATACTGTATGGTTCCAGTTATCCAACATGTAATAAAACAAGCAATATGAATCTGTCATGAGAGAAGTCAAGTGCTAACCTCTGGAGGAGGAGACACAAAGGGAGCATATTGGGTGCTGGTAAGGCTCAACGTCTCTCTCTCTAGGTGGGGGTGTGTTGCTCCTGTAGCAATTTTGCACACTGCATTCAGAGATACCCTCACGCTCTCCTTAAACAATAAGGTTCACCACAAAAGCACCGGATCGGCCATCCAAACACCGCCTGGAGGAGGGTGAGCAGAAGGCATTGCAGGTGAGAGTGAGGCTGAGCAGAACCCACAAGCGGAGCCGGGAGGCAAGACCAAGATGTGCCTCTCATCAGCTTTGCCGGCGGGGATCCCAGGCCGGTCCTGCTGAGAGGGGGCAGCTGCTTCCCTGAGGATCAGAGACAGACCATTTACAAGGTCTGACTCCATCCACATGGAAAACTTTATCTCATTTGCCTCCTCCCCGTGGTTTTGAACCATATCCAACTCCTCTCTCTCTGATAACACAACAGGAAGGAATGTGCACACACAGAACTGATTCAAAGTGTCTCTGAGGATGACCAGGGGGAAACAGTAGACAGCTTTTAGAAGGCAGGTGAGCCACGCCAAAACTCCAGCACCAATCCTGTGGCTGCTTGGGAGGCTACCTCTTCGACAGTACCACTAAGGAGCACAGCTGGGTATGCCCCATGTGTCCAGCAGTGTTCTCCACACTTTATGTGTATTATTAACTTGTGTAATCTCCCCAGTAAGCCTAGGATGCTTAGTTTACCATCATTATCCCCATTTACAGAGGAGAATATTGAGGTACAAAAATGCAGGCACCATGTCAAGCTTCCACCACTAACTACTAGGGGACCTCGGGTCTGACCCCCCTGCTTCATCTCGACACTCTATCACCTCCTGATAACACAGGCTCATGCCGCCTCTACAGATGCCCAAGCTCGGCTTCCGCACCACTGGGCTCAATGTTCCTCAGGGCTTCCAAGCCAGCACATATAACCCACACGCAAGGACAAAACAGTGTTCCAGAAAAAGACATTGCAGTTCTCTCTGATTCCTCCTGGGGGCATCACATTGCTAATAAAAGGACTACTACCACACTTTTTGTGGAAACGACCACAAACACAAAATTTCACCACTTATAAGTGATGCTATTTTCAAGAGGTGCACATTGGCTTTGGAAAGTTTTATTCGGTCCCAGCCACAAGTCCTGCTCTTTGTTCCATAAAACTGAATTACCACCAGCCTTAGAAGAGGGTTTTCGGGGAGAATGTCTTCAAACTATGATCAGCAGGTAAGAAGAATACTTTGTGTTGGGTTTCTCACCACTACTCCAGGGGTGGCCACGGGACAGCGGCTCACTGGTCAGTGAGCCACAACCACTTGAAGCAGCTCGCCAACATCACAAAGTACCGTCCCCCTAACTGGCCCTGTCAGGAAGCCCTCCACCCTCCTCCTTCTCTGGAGCATTCTAGAAATGGGCCAACAGGGAGGCATTCACGTGAGTGTTCCTCACTTCTTCGAAGCACTGGAATGTGGGAACACAGATGTAAAGTGGCCCAGGGTTCCCACCCTCACTCACCAGACCCGGAACCGTTCCAACCTGGGATAGTCTGCATTCAGGGATAGCTGCTTCTTTTCCAAAAGATACATCGTCTTTATCGTTTATGAGGATAAGAGACCAGCTTTCAATACTGGTAACGAAATGAAAGCACAGTCTGGAAGGTGTTCGAGATGGGCTGTGCTGTGTTGCTAATCCTGTTAGTTTCTAGTGCACCATCTATTAATGCCACTCCCAACTCACCCACAGTCACCCTTAATTCGCAACTAATAGAAACGGCTCCCTCAAAATGCATGGCCACAAAGGGAATGGGTTGCTCTTTATGCTAAGCTGCAAGTCCTCAATGGCACTGGGGCAACCAGGAAGTAAAAGGGGATAAAATGGTTGCTGAGTGCATGGGGCTGGGGAGGCTATGCCTGCCGCGGTGAACGCTGTTGTTTCAAGGACTGCCTTCCCAGGGAAGGGAAGATGGGTGTCCACTGTCGGTGCCCATTCATACTCCTCTCCAGATTGCATCTACAAATTTTCACATCTCAACCACTGTGGCACAGATGTAAGTGGCAAACACTGTCCGCAACAATGCTCTAATTTCTAGCACACGGTTCTCTTAACCATGATACTCCATCCTGATGCACGCATACTGCTACAGGGTTTCCAAGCTCCTAATCTAGTTAGAGACTGATGCCTGCATCCCACACTGGGAATATCCTAGCTACCCAGACTCCTGAGCCATGAAAAGAAGGCAAATCACATTCTCATCTTTGCAAGTTACTGCCCCCACCCCTTGCTCTGGTGTTGGAAAGCAAGACATACAGCCAGGTCTTGGGCAACACTGGAAACATAACCCGGAAAGTTAAGTGTCTGCTTGGACTGCCTGCCCTCCGCGTCCCTGAAGGCCCCTGCCCTAGAAGCAGGGGAGTGGGGGTGGGAGCCCTGTGCACTCCGACCAGCAGCCTAGGGAGCAGAGAGAGCCTGAGCCTATTCCCAGCATCACTGCTCACAGCTGTGGGACCTCAAAGAGGTTGCTCAGCCTCTGGGAACCTCCCTTTTCTCTCCTAAAAACCTGGCTAGTTAGATCAACTGACTGGGTTGTTTTGCGATATAAATAAATTAGCATAATGAGCCTCATTCAGTAACAAGCACAGACACCACTCTTACCTGTTGGGGAGATATGGCCAGAATCATCCCAGGGGCTTCTATTAACAGCCCTGCACCAGCTCAACCCTTACCATGCGCTCCCACCTGCACTCCCACAGTCTCCAAAAAGGGAAACCACAGCTCTGGTATTTATTTTTGTTCAAAAATGATGTTTTAGTGATTGTCAATAAAGGTGCAGCTAACTCTTAAGCTCTGGAAAAAGAAGATAAGGCCCCGAACATGCACAGATGTGCTCTCTGCTGACCCTTGGCAATAGCCCCAGACCATTCTGCTTTATTTAGGGAGTGCCGGTGTCCAAGAGTGCCACCTCATGGCACCTGCTGCTTCTTCCTAAGTAGACACTGGCTGTCAGCCACAGACCTCCCACTTGTCACTGGCTGTCTCTCTGAACTGATATCAATCTTTTGATGCTATTTTGCCCCAACATTTGGGGATTAAAAGTTCCATTTCTTTTTTTTCTATAAGGAATGAAAGAGAAGTGAGTTAACCTAAGAGAATGGTTTTGAGTTTTTTCCCGAAATCTGATCAATAAATGCTATGAAATATATAAGGTTGTAAGAGTTTTCTACCAGAAGAGAAAAAAAAAAATCTAAGGATGCAACTCACATGATTCTTAAAGGAGTGTCTCAAACCCCTCACCTGCCTTGGATCTTCAGCTGGTGAAGAGGTTTACAAATATTATTAAAGACGAAATTTATTTAAAAAAAAAAGTCACCTGAGTTTTTCCCCTCTTTCTATTACTGTGTATCTACAGTGCTATGGATAAATTCCTCTCCCCAGAGTTGCTCTGGGACCTTCTTATTAGTTTTTTAAGCTGCTACCAACCGCCACAGTGTGTGCATCTAGGGTTACCGCTGCACCAGCACTGGGCTCAGGCCCTCCCCAGGGAGATGCTGGAGCCTGCCACCTCCAGGAAGGCACTCCGATTTCCACATGGTTTAGGCCATCTCTGCCCCAGACCTTCAGAGAGTGCCTGCAATGACAATCATTTCTAGCTGGATTCATGTTTAATATTGGCAAGGAGGTAGATAATGTCAGGGGAGAGGGGCAGGGTACTATGGTGGGAAAACCTGAGATGGGGAAGTAAGCCACACAAGATGCAAAATTAGGAAGGACAATGTCTTACTTTTGCAACCATCCGCACATTTAGCCTGCCTTTGAGTCGAGGGGACACAATATTGCCATCTACTAAACGGGCAAGGAAACGTATGCAAGAGTCCCTGCTCCTTGCCTGCCACGTTGGTCTCCACAAGAAAGGACAACACATACGAGCAGTTTGCCCTCTGTTTCCTGAGTAAGGGTTAATAAAAGTAATGACTGAAAATTCCTCTGCCAAATCCGCAAAACACAATCTCAGCCCCAAGACCAAATGGTTTCAATTCCCTGCTCCTTCTCCTCCCTCCTGCCTTCAAGATAATCCTGGCAGCCAAGCCACGCAGAGAGCACATTAGCAATCTTTAGTGCTGGGTCCTCCCACAGCCAACAGACAAACCTGCTCTGTCTTTCTCGGGATAACCTCCCCGTGGTTCTCACTTCTGTTCTGTGTCACCTTCTTTGAATGTTTCTTTATTTTATTATCAGCTACAGGGCAAAGGTCTAAATGGTTTCCCCTCAAAAGGCTGTCACTATGGCTCCCAAGTTACTATGGGACCACCCCTTATTCCTGGGCAGACAATGACCAGGATGCCCATGGCCAGCCCTGAGCCAGGCAAGGGAGGCGCTGTGCCTCCTATCCTAAAGATTGGGGGTTTGTCTCTTACTCTTTCTTTTTTTTTTTTTTTTTTTAAAGCTTTCCATATGTCTTATACTGTATCAGGCCTGGCCTTCCTGTTGGGGCATCCCTACATCAGTCCTCTGTTGTTAATGAAGCCAACTCCCCTCTAACTCTTCCTTAGCTTGGTCTCTCTTGTTCAGTGGACTCAGGCCCAACTGGATTCCAATCCAGCTCCCCAGTGAGCAGCTGAGCGACCCTGGAAAACTCGCACAGTCTCTGAGGCTCACTTTCCTCATCTGGCGAACAAGGATAATAAAGGTGGTAATTCTTTTGAGTTGTTGCCAGGGAGAAATGAGACTGGGTGGGAAAAGCTGGCACGGGGGGGGGGCGGGGAGTGGTCATCCATTTCATGGAGGAGAAAACTGGAAAACAAAAGAATAATGCCACCTGGTTGACCCTCTCAGCTGTGTGAAGGCTCCTTTGCCACAGGTCTCGACACTGACAGCAGTGGGATGAAGTGAGAGAAAACCTGGTGTGACGTGACACAAATTTATGTCCAATAGATGCTTCTGGTCACAATTACAATTCAACTTCCCGAGAACAAAATACGGCAAAGTACTTTCAGAGCTCATGTCTCTTACTGAGAAACAAGGAGTATAATCAAGACTATTATAATAACTTAAGAAAGGCCATCAAGTTCAAGCCCATGGGCTATTGAGATGAGGGTATGTCACTCACAGTGCTGGACAGGAGGTGTTTACAGAAGGACCAAAAGCTCATGGAGACGGCCCCCCGAGTGCCCTTGCTTCCCTAATCGGCAGTGAGGGCTGTCTTAGTGCTGGTGATCATCCTCATCAATCTTCAAACTATTTAGATTTTTAGCCAAGACCTTCTCTCAAGACAACAAATTCCAAATGTTGACCAAGTTATTTGTCCTCGCTATACTTTTTTAGAGCTTTCAGGACTGTGGTGGAGAAGCATCAACAAAGCGGTGTTGGTACCATCCATGCCGCATGTCCTCACCGCCACCACCCCAAATCCTGCCATTTCTGGAGCTCCTGAAGTGCCAGCCAATATATAAAGCCCTCACCAGTCTTCTCTATCGAATCTGGGTAACAACCCTCACAGGCAGGGCCTGTCACCATCCTCACCTTACAATAAAGACCAATAAATGGTGGGGGCGCCTGGAGGGCCCAGGTTGAGTGTCTGCCTTCAGCTCAGGTCATCATCCCAGGGTCTTTGTCAGAGCTCCCTGCTTCTCCCCTTCCCTCTGCCACGCCCCCTGCTTGTGTTCTCTCATGATTTCTCTCTGTCAAAATAAATAAATAAAATCTTTTTAAAAAGAAAAGACAAGACTGCCAAATTATGAAAGGTCAGCGCCTTGCCTGGCACGTGATTACAGTTAGGACTCTTGGCCCCATCTGCCATCTCCAGGGAGGGGCTGGAGATTGAGTCCAATTTCAAGCTAATGATTTAATCAGGTGTGCCTACATAATTAAATTCTAGACCAAACCTGATATGAAGACGATTCTCAAGGAGCTTCCTGGTTGGTGAACACATGGACGTACAGGGAGGGTGATGCACTCTGATTCCCCTAGGACAGACACTTCGGTCCCTGCCACCACTGCCTTCTACCTCCCCACACCCCACCCCACCCCGACCTTGCTGCCCTATGCATCTCATCTGGCTGATCACTGGTATCCTTTAAAATAAAATGGTGATTGTAAGTACAGTACTTTGCTGAGCAATGCAATGTGAATCATTCTAGCAAATTATGGAACCGTGGGAACCCCAAACTGTAGCCAAGTCGGACAGAACTGTGAACAGCCTGGTAAGCTGGGACTTACAGCTGGCATCTAGAATGGTGGACAGTCCCATGGAACTAAGCCCTTGAACTTGTAGGGTCTGCACTAATTCTGGGTAATATCAGACTGAACTGTAGGACACTGAACTAGTGTCAGAGGATTTCTGCTGAACTGGATGTGCCCTCCAGTCTTCCCAGCCCCTGGATGAAGTGTCCCCATCCTGTGCCTGAGCTTCTACTTCAACAGCTTCTCTGATCATACACCTGCCTTATGATGCAATAACAACCACCACAAACCTTCACGCCTTCTCCAGCTCAGATACTTCCTGGCTGTGTTCAACACGGTACCAGAAGGTTAAAAGAGGGGTGTTAACTGGCTAATGTCACTGAGGGGCAATCTCACACAACTTTGAGAGACTCATCATGAATAATATGCTGGGCAGAACACACATGAACCTTTGTTCTGCATTATGTATGCTGACCATCACTGCCAGCATCATTATTCACAAACATACTGGATTACCTTCAAGATGAGCACACATCCGTAATGGATTAGAGGTGCAGGAAGCCTGCTCCCATTTTGAAAGCTTAGTGCACCCTGGACGCTTCCCTTCCGCTCTCACTGATGTTACCCACACGTTGTTGATGCAGTCAGCAGGCCTCTTAAATCAAGTTTCTCTTTCTCTCCTAAAACTAGAGGCCAGTGATGGGGGATTTCGTGTTCTTTCCACAAATCTGTTAGGAAAACACACAGCTTTATTTAAGACCTTTTTTTTTTTCTTTTGAAACCCAGCATGAGATTCTCTATCTTGTTCTACTAACTCAACACATAAAATTCCCCATGTCCCTAATGCTCCCTCCATCTCTCCAACAAACTGAACTGCAGGTTCCTCCAACAAAAATACGGCACTGCAAGTTTACATTTCCAAATGACTTTCGCACATGTAGTCCTTTCTGTTTTCTTTCCAGAGAAGAAAAGCTATTGTGATCTCCCTTTTTATTTATTTTTTATTTTTTTTATGAACATATAATGTATTATTTGCTTCAGGGGTACAGGTCTGTGAATCATCAGTCTTACACAATTCACAGAACTCACAATAGCACATACCCTCCCCAGTGTCCATAACCCACACACCCTAACACTTCCCCCCCACCCCCCCAGCAACCCTCAGTTTGTTTCCTGAGATTAAGAGTCTATTATGGTTTGTCTCCCTCCCCGGTCCCATCTTGTTTCATTTGTTCCTTCCTTACCTCCCATGATCCCCTACCCGCCTCTCAAATTCCTCATATCACAGAATGATCTCCCTTTTTAAATGTGAGAATAATGAAACCTCAAAAGTGACAGCAAGCCCTTACTCTGCCTGGGCTGTGGTAATTTCCATGCGTTTCCCTACTTGTGCCTTTCAACAGCCTTGGAAACCAGTGCTATCATTGACTCAATTTACAGATGAGGAAACTGAGGTTCAAAGGAGCCAGAGAGATTACTTGGGACCACACAGTGAGTGAGCGGCGGGTCCAGGCTTCTTACCCCCAAGAGCACAAAGCCTCCTTCATGCATTCTTGGGCGCTCACCTAAACTCAGAGGCAAGCCCCACCCTGCCTGGTTCCCTTGAGACAACACAACAGATCTTGACCCAGTGATGTGAAGACACCTACACGTCTGTGTCAGCTTCTTCCCTCCCCCAGCACCTTCCTATTAATATTGTCCCTTATGAGGTCAATAGAGTCAAGGTCAATGGGCAGCAAGCCCATTATTCTACTCTACTCACTCCTCAGACTCCTGAGCTCCTCCTCCAGCGTCCCAAATCTCTCTCCTGCCTTGTTGCTCCATTTCTTTTTTTTTTAAAGATTGTATTTATTTGACAGAGAGAAACACAGCCAGAGAGGGAACACAAGCAAGGGGAGTGAAAGAGGGAGAAGCAGGCTTCCCGCCGAGCAGGGAGCCCAATGTGGGGCTCGATCCCAGGTCTCCGGGATCATGACCCGAGTCAAAGGCAGTCACTTAACCAACTGAGCCACCCAGGCACCCCCTTGCTCCATTTCTTTTCCTGAATCTCCAGATGAGAGGATCGATCACTCCTTCCTTGGCACCTCCCCATCCCTGATATCCAGCTTGTTCTTGCCCCTCTCCACTCAAGCCACACCCACTGCCATCTCTTCAACCACCATCTCCAAGTGGAAACTGCAAGTCTCCAGGGGTCAGGTTAAGGTTTTCAATTTGTCATGAGTTTGGCAAAATCATTGGATGCATAATATGAGCCCTATAAATATTTGTTTGAGTCATAAACTCATCAACAGGAGTAACCAGTGGTTTAACTGAGTAAGGCACTAAAACCACTAATAGCCAAATAAGAACTGTCACTATTCCAAGCAGGTGCTAAGCATTGAACATGATTTTATCTATTCAGTCCTCACCAAAATGCTCAAGTAGATGCCATGATTATTCCTATTTTGCCACTGAGAGAAGCAAGTTTTAGAGAGGTCCGGTGGTTTTCCCGAGATGACATCACTAGTAAATAGCACAGCTGTGACCCCCGCTGGGAGCCTGAATCCAACCCCGTGGCTCCTCTCCCCAGTAACTCAGTACAGCCTTGGTCAGTGCCCCTGTCATGCTAGTCCTCAAGGTTCCCTATATGAAAGAAGGAAACTGAAAGAGGTGCGCTTCAAACTCTTTGTAACTCAAAAATGCTCAGGGCCCTAGTGCGAACATGGATTCTGCCAAAGAAAATCAAACAGCAGGAGACAGTGCTCATTTGTGGGGGGAGTGGCTGAAGGAATGGAAGAGGGAAGAACAAACTTCTTTCCTTGAGAATAATCATTTCTAAGCCTAGCTTTCCTTTGTTTGTGAAAACAGTATGTGGTTTTGGCTAGAGAAAATGTCTGAAAGCAGCAGACCAGCTTTGAATCACAGACACAGAGGCTGGAAAGTACACCTAGTTCCCACCTGGGCCCCAACTCCAAGCCAGGCTGAGGACTTGAACCACGAATCCTGCTGCCCTCTGGCTTCCTTTCTGGAACTCCTCCCGCCCCGCCTGGAGCTTCGTCTTTCCCTGACTTCCCAGCCAGCCTGTGGTTGTCAGGAGCCCCAGAGAGAACTCGGGCCCTCTAACCTAGTACCTGCTTCCTTTTCCCTTAGATTTTGGTGCTGGAGAAGCCACAGCTGCCTCCTGCAATTCTGAAAGTGATGAGGTACCAGAGAGCCCATGATAGCCAAAAGGTGGACCTAGGTTTGCATTTTTCTCCGGCAGACTACAGACCAGGGTGTCCTAAGCCCATTGAAGCTACTATAACAGAATAGCACAGATTGGTTGGCTTAAGGTACAGAAATGTATTTCTCACAGGTCGGGAGCAGATCTGGTATCTGGTGAGAATACTCTCCCAGGTTTGCAGATGGCTGTCTCCTTGTTATATACTCACATGCCAGAATGAGAGCAAAATCATGCTTTGGTGTCTCTTCTTAAAAGGGCACCAATCCCATTCATGAGGACCCCACCCTCATGACCTAATCATCTTCCACAGGCCACACCTCCTCATACCATGGCAATGGGAGTTTAGGCTTCACTGCATGCATTTGAAGAGGACACAAACATCCAGTCCATAGCGAGGGGCAATCAGGTGGCGGTTAGTGTTTACAGCCCTGATGCTCAGCTTCTTTGTCAACCCACAATCTGCCAGAGAAGGTGAAATGGACAGGACAAACAGGAACCTCTGCGGGCCTCAGCCCTAATGGGAGCAAACCACAGACCCTTCCAGGACCGGCAATGAGGGCAGGGAGCATCAGAGAACTGCATGCCCGCAGTCACCCAGGACAGCCACCCCTGCCACATTTCATGTCTGGATTCATCCCCTAAAAAGCAAGGATTCTGTAGGTGGTATTAAGGACAAGGCCACCAGGAGGACACTTCCACAAATACGACTCACCGCAGGGTAAGCAGGGACTGGCTTCTCAGGTGCATCAGTGACCTTGAGCACAGCCTGGGCAACAGTAGGGCTAGAGACTCCGATCTCCTCCACCGCCTCTGTGGCTGCGTCATCCTGGGGGGCAGGGTGGTCCTTAAATGACTTGTTCTGAAAGTCCGAGAGTCGTTACAAAGATTCAGAGACGGAATCTACCCCCAGCGTTGCACATAGCTGTTCCCATCCTATTAGGACAGTTCAGAGGACGGAGAGGGCAGACGACAGTTGCCTTTTGTAATGCCGCACATTTCCCGTGCGCATGCTCTGGACTAACAAGCAGGGCGCGTGCGCACACTGAGCTCACGGGGTCCCTCCCTCCGTGGGTCCTCCGTGGGTCCTCCTCGCAGAGCACATCCTAACGCTTTCTATCAACATCTGCGGTCGCTGCTTTCGCGAAATCCAAGTGCGCAACAGGAAGGGCCAGACGGAACACAACCCTCACTCGCCAGGGCCTGGTTTGCAGGCAGGACATAATCCATCTCATTCTTTCCACCATCGTCCTAAGGACTGAACTTGCGGTTTTCCCTAACAAATGATGGCCAAAGAGTACCTGGACCCGTGTGCCTCCTTCAAGACCGTGTCTCCCATTCTTGCATATTTTCTTAGGCTGTATTTCTCTACTTACCGGAAGTGGGAACTGACCAGAAAAATATGTTTGACCTTTGGAGATGATTTCCCTCGAGGCCTGGATTTTCCACTCCGCTTTTTAACGTGAGAACCTGCTCCGGCCAAGTCCTCCTTTTTAAAGGCATCTGCCCAAATTTTTGTCCCTGAAAGCTTGGCTCTTGGAAGAGCATGAGGAAAAATAGACTCAGAGTGAAAATTTTGAAAGAAACATCCCGAAGGTTGACAAGCCTGTCCATAGCTCTTGGTGGGGGAAGGCAGTTGGAGGCTGCAGACCCTTCCGGCTTCCTCCCCTGCCCCAACTGCAGAAGCTCTTCACTCATCTGGTTCATTTTCTGGGCTTTGAGTTTTGAGTAGGAGTATTAAACACATGCAGATACATACAAATGCTGAAATACCCACACCCAACCCATTTCTCTAATTTTACAGGTAGTTAACAGGTGACTGGGGCAGCAGGGATTAGCATTGGTGACCGTTAAAATACAGGTGCCCCACCTCATGGCCAGTGGTCTGAACACAAATTTCTTTCTGCTCCTTGGAAGAGGGCCTTGAACGTCCACCCTTCAAAACCTTCTCAGACCAAGACTCTTCCTCAACAGATTCTTAAAGGTTTGCTGGTGGGGAAAATAGATCCTCACCAGCCAGATCCTCTTTAGACATAGATTATTGGACATGTTTTCTATACTATTTGGACATGTTTTCTATACCTTCACTTGGAGATGAGAAATCCTTCCATTGGATACAACAAAGAAAGCCAACCAGATATCTGGAGGCAAGATACTATTCCCAAATGTGTTCATTTGACCTCCACAATACTATATATTTTTTAAAAGTTATAGGTGGTCAACATAAAATCAGGCATTTTTGCACTTTAAAAATTCTGATTCTAACTTTTGCAGAAAATC
Organism: Spilogale gracilis; assembly: GCA_004023965.1. Classification (NCBI taxonomy): domain Eukaryota; kingdom Metazoa; phylum Chordata; class Mammalia; order Carnivora; family Mephitidae; genus Spilogale; species Spilogale gracilis. Next base: position 17,452 of record PITA01001660.1, on the reverse strand, counting down.
TGGCAGCAACAGGCTCTCATTTTCCCATGGCAAAAACTAGCTAGAGCTAAGTCTTGTCCTCTCCCCACCACCCGTGACCCAAGGTGACCCTGCTCTTTAATGATAAATGAATCTATCGTGTTTCTGTGTGCCATAATTTAAAATTGTTTTTAAAGTTCAAGATTCTTCTGGTGGAATTTTGCGAGGAACCCTAATTTGCAAAGCAGATAATGAGGGTGTTTGAGATTGGTGCATGAGTAGAAGAGGATGGGCCCAAATCCCCATTAGTGCCCTTCATATCCCCATTTCTGCTCCACCCTTAGGGGTTCATCAGAGTCTGAGGGCTTTGCAGGTACAATTTGGAAACCTTTGCTATGAAGTTGTGTCCAAGTGAAGGGTGAGGGTGGTGACAGTTTTGTTAGTGGTGGTGGTGCCATCGATGGTGGTGGTAATAGCAGTTGTGATAGAGGTGATGGTAGTGACAATGATGACAATATGGCAGCTATGACACATAGTGGTGGTGGTGGTGGAGCTGGTGATGGTGATGGTGGCTGGAGTAAGGGTAATAATGCTGATGGTGGTGGTGAAGATGATGGTGGAGACGGTGGTGGTGGTGGAGATGAGGGTAGAGACGATGGTGGTAGTGGTAGTGATGGACATGATGGTGGTGATAGTGGTAATGGTGATGATGGTGGTGATAATGGTAATGGTGATGATGATGAGGTGATGGTGGTGATGGTGGTGGTGGAGATGATGGTGATGATGGTGGTGGTGATGGTGGAGGTGGAGATGACTGGTGGTGCTGGTGGTCATGGTGGTGATGGTAGCAATCGTTATAGACAAGGTTGTACTGAAACAAAGGATTTATGGAAATATTAATTTCAGACCCTATGGTAGGGAAAATAAGAAGGTAAATTTCCTTTTTGAAAAGCATCATTTTCCGGGGTGCCTGGGTGGCTCAGTTGGTTAAGCGACTGCCTTCGGCTCAGGTCATGACCCTGGAGACCCAGGATCAAGCCCCACATCGGGCTTCCTGCTTGGCAGGAAACCTGCTTCTCCCTCTCTCAGTCCCTCTGCTTGTGTTCCCTCTCTCGCTGTGTTTCTCTCTGTCAAATAAATAAAATCTTTTAAAAAAAAAAGAAAAGAAAAGCATCATTTTCCAATTCTTTTGTATTTCTCAATGGTATATATGTAGACAAAGTCACGTAGTAGGTATTTAATGAATGTAACTTAACTTGAGATTTTCATCTCTTAAAGGAAACAGCTGATCCAGAAAATTCTGTTTGGCTATCCCCCCAAAAAATGGATAAAGTATTTCAAAATGAAAGAAAGCAGAGGAATAGGGTATGAAAAAACCTCTTAAAATTAGATACCAGCTCTATCCAGGAAGAAAAAGGAAACAAGAAAGCCATTGTGTGTGGAGCCTTCACCGAGTCTTAGCAACCTTGCAAGGTGTGGTGACAGGCACCTGCACAAAGAACCAAGGCCCCCACACCAAGGTTCTGGAGCTGGTGACACCGCGAGCTACAGGCCTGAGGCGGAGTCCAGCCAATCTGGCTGTCTCCACAATGCAATTCTGAACGAAGGTTTGAAATTAGCCAGAGGAATCAAAGAACTCCATTTCGTGGTCCTTTCTGAGCCATACTGCACACAGAGGCCCATCTCAGGCCCTGTTACCACCATGCATGAATATGGCTGACAAGGCTTGTTTTTCCTCAGTGTGTAGAGACTTCGTAGCCCAGCTTGATTTCTGCCTTACGTTTTCAGTCTGAATGGACTAAGAGGCCCAGCCTGTAGTTAGTCATGTCACCCTGAGAACCTGGTACCACATGATAAAGACCAAACTTGCAGGAATCTTGTGTGCAGAGCACATGACCAGGCCATGCGGGGGGCGTCACCTGGGCCTGTTTTCGATGTTGCCAAAATCCAAATAAATATCTTGTTTCTTCCCCTACATCACCTCCAACCACCAAGTCACGTATGTGCGCATTCTGGGCCAGGTACTCCCAACCCATGAGGGCCCAACTCTTCACCATTTATTTGATTTTGTGACTATTTTATACAGAAAAGAAAATGTCCAATATTTGTTTTTCTGTTTACAAGTTGATTTATCATGTTATAAAGGCAATACGTACTGATGATATTTTGGAAAAATTACAAAAATTATATTTTAAAAAACTGTTTAAATCATGCCTAGACTTACTGACCAGCAGTAGACAAGTACAGTGAACATTCTGGTGTTCTAGCTACTGCAGAGATGTGTGTGCAAACATGGCGGGTGGGCAATTGTTGCCTTTTAACACAACCACAACCTTGCAAGGTTGCTAAGACTCGGTGAAGGCTCCACACACAATGGCTTTTTTTAAATTTAATTTGATTTGTTTTAAAATTTTATTTATTCATTTGAGAGAGCGAGCAAGCATGAGCAGAGGGGAGCAGCAGAGGGAGAAGCAGACTCACTGAGCAGGGAGCTCAACACAGGGCCTGATCTTAGGACCTGGAGATCATGACATGAACTGAAGGCAGATGCCCAACCATCTGAGCCACTCTGGCGCCCCTCTTCTGTTTAATTTAAAATTAAGTCACAAGCATTTTCTCAAACTATCAAATATAAAATAGGGCGCCTGGGTGGCTTAGTGGGTTAAAGCCTCTGCCTTTGGCTCAGGTCATGATCTTGGGGTCTTGGGATCGAGGCCCGCATTGGGCTCTTGGCTCGGCAGGGAGCCTGCTTCCTCCTCTCTCTCTGCCTGTCTCTCTGCCTACTTGTGATCTCTCTCTCTGTGTCAAATAAATAAAATCTTTAAAAATATATATATATATATATATGTATGTATGTATGTATGTATGTATATATATATGTATGTATACATATATATATGTATATATATATATATATAATAGCATTCATTATGTATTCTTTTCACCACTTTTTATCAGGCACCTACTAGGTGTCAGACGCAGGCTGGGGACATAGGGATGAACACGCAGAAAGTCCTAGCCTTACATGTCTAGGGGTAAAGGAGGATGGACTCTCACAACGATGGGGAGGGTTAAGTCGGGAAATGGAGAACAGGGAGAACTGAACACTGAAGGCTTTCATATGCACAGGCAGAGCTCTGACCCATCCAGCCGCTGATTCCCAGCCTGACCAGTCCAACCAGCGAGACTGTCCTTTCTCACTGTTTCGTGTCACAGGCCAAGGTGGCTTTTGGATGTTCCTCTTTAGCAACATTTCCCACAATACCATTAATTATTGATGATATTGAACAGCAACATACATTTAGCCATTAAATGACTATTAGGCCCTCCGTTTGCCGCTCACTCAGGTACCATACAAGAGCGGCTGATACCAGGAGGCACAAGCTGGGCATCATTCCGGCCAGCCATAGCCTGTAAGAGGAGATCCCCATGGGAGCTCAGCCATCCTCACACCCTTCCCCCTGGTTCCTACAGTAAGTAGAGCAATCACAGCACCTGTCGGGCGATCCTATTCATTCTCATCAAGCACTCAGACCAGGGCTTGCCTCCAGAAGACCCCAACTGTTATTATAGGTGTGTCCCCCCAGGTCCTTGTCCATGCATCCCATCCTTCCATCCTTGGGAGTTGCCCTGAATGTCCTTTTTTAATAAGGGCTGACTTCCCTAGGAGTCTGGGAATCTCTGCAGGAAAGACCCCAGGGTCACACAGGAACATCAACAGCAAGAACATCCTAAGACAGAGGACAAATGCTCTCAGCAGATTTCTGAGGCAGAAAAAGATGGAGAATTTGCATTCTAAAGAGATGGAGGGGGAGATAAAGTGGCCTAAGAAAGCCCCAAATAAAACTAGTAAGAATGCAAATCCTGGGTAAGATTATGAGATTTTTACCTTTTTCTTGGTGCCCTGCTGATTCTCGTAGTTTGAAAAGTGGGCATATATTGCTTGTATCATCAGAACATGTAAGTCTAAAAAAAACAATAATAAAGATCTATCAATTCAAAGTGAGTAAAGTAATTTTTGTGGCAGCAAGATTTCACCTATTTTTTACTTCTGACAATCTGATATAAAATAGGAACTGGAACCCTCGTTACCTATATAGAACCAGGTGCTTGTAAAATTGCATCGGTGCAGCAAATTAAGCCAAGCCAGTTCAAGTTCACAAAAACATTTTCCATCTGTTGGGGGTTCCCAGTGACAGAGCCCCAGCCATATGGGGGGGAAATGGTTTTGGCTGTGTAATCACAGCGAGAGCAACCACATTCTGGTTTTTTAAAAAATATACATCTTTTTCAATTCTAAATCAGCGAATGCAAATGTGAGAATGCCAGCCAGTCTGAATGTCAGCCCTTTAAAAGAGAGGACAGGCCTCAGGAAAATTCATGGTGGTAGTTCTGCTCTGAAATGGAGACAACAGAAGCTTATCCTTGGGCCTTAGTAGATGGCTTACCGGCTGCGCCCACACTGCCCTTTCACCCCCAAATCTAGTCCTTCTCCTCCATTCTCCTAAGCAGTTAGGGCTCATTGGACAATGCCCAGAAGTGTGTATTTTCCTTTTACCTGCTGATGCTGAGTCAGGGAGTGGGTAGGGGAGGAACAGGAAGCAGCAGCCTTGGGGGTGGAGGGACCAGGACACTGTTTCTTGGAAAGAGTGCCATCTCATTTACGTACCTGATAAGCCAAACACGGTGTGATTAACTTACACTGATTTGTGAAATGCAAAGTGCTCATATATTATTCATACAAATAAGTAATTCACTGACTGGTTCTCACTGATGAGGCACCTAGCATATGCCGACAGGCAGGCAACCCCCCGTGGCACCCACCGAAACCCCGGAACAGAGGGCAATTCCAGGCCCCATCTGCCAGGCTCTGAAGCAGTCACCTTCTGACCATCAAACACAGCTGCAGAATACAAACATGAAGGCAAGAAGAAATACTGTACATTTAATGAAAACTTAATTACAAAGCAGGGGAGGAGAAAACCAGTTTGGGGCTGTCTGTTTTATTTTCTGCTAGATCTCCACGGCTCTCAGTTCCTGGTACAAGACATCTGCTCAATAAATACTTGGTGAATAAATGAATTAGTGAATAAAATTGCCTGCAGAAATAATTGATGCCTTATAAATTATATTAAAGCACCATTCAGTTAAAAGGACAAGTGGCCACAGGTAGGAGCACATCCAGCTAAATGGACATGAGGATCAAAAACCACAGGCTTGCATCTTCTTTTAAAAATCACATCGGTGATGAAGTGCCTCAGTGGCTCAGTCTGTTAAACGTCTGCCTTTGGCTTGGATGTCCTGGGGTGAAGCCCCACGTTGGGGTCCCTGCTCCCTGGAGAGCCTGCTTCTTCCTCTCTCTCTGCCAGCTTGTGCTCTCTATCCCTCTGTCAAATAAATAAATAAGGTCTTTTAAAAAATAAAAATAAATTACAGCAATGTGTTGAAATGAGCACCCCCGCACCGCCACCCCGGCGAGCGGTAGTGATGCTGGATGCTGACTAGAGGCTTCTTGGTGATAGCGCTGCCCTGGGACGTGTCCTGTAATCCAGATGAGATGGGCTGGAAAGCCTTGCTCACACACCATAATCTTGCATACAGGACTGAATTATTCAGGTGAGCAGGTGAAAAACATGAAGTATTCCTTTTAAAAAAGAGAGAGACAGGGATGCATGGGTGGCTCAGTCGGTGAGGCATCTGCCTTCAGCTTGGGTCATGATCCCAGCCCAGGTCCTGGATCGAGTCCCACATCAGGCTCCTTGCTCAGTGGGCTCCTTGCTCTTCCTCTGCCTGCTGCTCCCCCTGCTTGTGCTCTCTCTCTCTCTCTCTCTGACAAATAAATACATAAAATCTTTAAAATAAATAAATAAAAAGAAAGACACAGCAGCACATGTTCGGTCAGAGAATGGAACTTGTCACATCTGGGATAAAGGTGATGTGGGCATCTTCTAAGAGAGCAGCACTGGGTAAGGCAGGGCCTTCTTCAGGCCCCTGAGGCTGCAGGATTTTCCCCCTTCCTCTCCCATCCCCAGGTACCCTGAAGCATCCTATCTACCTCAGTTTAACTTTCTCCAGAAGAGTGCTGAGTTGTCCGCATCCCTGCCACCCTCCAAGAAGACACTGGCTCCATGGGCATCCCTCAGAGCACTACAGCAGGGTCGGGGAGTGTGGAGGGAGCTAGGGCTGGGGCAGCACCCACTCACTCCTGCTAAGCAGGGCAGCTGCTCTGAGGGAGTCATGAGAGAGGAACAGCAGAGCTGTAACCAGTAAGCCCCCCAGCTCAAAGGGCTTCCCACCAGAGAGCATCCGGCGTCACAGGCCATTCAACGGAAGTGCTCAGCAGGCCACCTTCCACGTGGCAGGTCAGAGATTCGGGATCCTCCTGCCTGTAGACAACCATTTGGGTCAAGAGGGAACCCATACTTCATCCACTCCCATCTCACTAGTGAGAACTGCTCAAGGGGCCCTATCTAGATGCAAGGGGAACCAGGGACATGGCCCCTGGCTGGGCAGCTGCTTGCTGCTACAACTCCACTCAGTGGAAGAGGAGTGAGAATCTCCTCAAGGAGGGAAGGAAGTCTTGAAGGATGAGAGCAGCCGCAAGGCCAGGCTGGGATGGGGTGGGGTAGCATCTGAAACAGAGTCCGACTAAAGCGACTAGCATGGATGGGCCAGGAGGTGCCTGTGGATCACACCTTCCCCAGAAAATTTTCGGTGGAATTTGTTGTTGCATGATGTTTCTGTACAACTGATTCCTTTTGGGGGAGCTGAAAAGGCACTGAGTTCTGCGTCTGGTCTTAGGTGGAGAAAAATTACCAGACCAACCTACATTGCCCTTACATCACATAAACAGGCAATCCTGACTTCAGGATAGCCTGGCACCATGCACGCAAATTTTAATACTATTACGTAGTTTTGCAATAGTGGTCCCAAAATTAGTATCCATCTTTTGCCCATGTGGAGTCTGAAACGTAAATTGTAACGAAGCTATATTGGGTTGAATAGTGTTCCCCAATGAACTAATGTCCACATGAAGCTTCATAATGTGCCCTTTTGGAAAGAGGGCACTTGCAGGCGTAATAGTTCAGATGGGATTCATGCTGGGTTAGGGTAAGCCCCAAATCCAATAGACCCAGAGTCCTTATAAGAAGACACACAGGGAACACCATGTGAAGAAGGAGGCAGAGATCAGAGTGGTGCATCTGGGAGCCAAGAACAGGGAGGACTATTGGCAGCCACCAGTGGCCAGAGAAGGCGAGATAGGCTCCTTCTTGACAGGTTTCGGAAAGAACATGGCCCTGTGGCCTCCCCACCTGGGAGAGAATCAATTTCTGGGATTATAAACCACCCAGTTTGTGGGGACCAGTTACAGCCACCCCAGCAACAGATATAGGAGGAGATGCTCAGAGGGGAAGGTTAATAAGATGAGTGTTAGAAAGTATAGTCATCTGTGGCCCCCCAGAGCCCATCCCTGCCTCTCTCCTTAGCTCTGCACATTTTTTACAACAGACTCTAACTCTCTCCAGCTGGTCATCCCTGATGCATCAATACAGCAGGTCTGGAGTCCAAAGGATGTGTCCTCCAGCCACCTCTCTCCGCTGGGCTTTCTTTATCTTCTCCCTTGTCCACCAGCCCTGGCTGCAAGCCCTGCCATCAGGCCTGCCTCCTCTGTCCTCTGTACCCCAGCATCCAACCCACCTCCCAGTCCCTCACTCCTGCCTCCCAGCCTCCTTCTCTGAAATGGATCCCCTGCTCTCCTTTTTCCTAGCAATGCTTCTGCGCCTCCCTCCTGATGGAACTTGGGATAGCTCAGACTGGGTCCCATCACCACCAGCTGAGGCAGACCTATTTGCTTACTCCTTCCCCAACTTTCCCCCCACTTTCTTCCTAAAAGACAAGTCTAGATAGATCCCTCCAGTGACATATAATCAAGTACTTGACACACATGTCTGAAACTACCCCTCACAACCACCCTAAATTTTGGCCCGGTCATTAACCTCCTCTGATAGGCAAAAGAACCAGGACTGAGGGAAGATGAACTTGTAGGCGGCAAAGAGGAGGCTGAAGGATTCCCCAAAGTGAGCCAGTTCTTCAACTTGGAATCAAAGACAAAGCACGGACTCTCCCAAAAATCAGCCATCTGGTCCCCCATTAAAACACCATAAATCACTGTGGTAATTGTGAAGGAGTAATAATAAAAAAAAATATTGGGCTGTTTGGAAACTGGGTTCAGCCTGCAGTTTTAGAAGTTCATCCATGCAAATCCCATCACTGAGATGTCTTTGGAGTTTTGAAAGCCTGGTGTCAAGCAGGTCAGAGTTCCCTGCTGACTGCCATGGGGAGCACAGAGGAATGGGCTGTCCCTCTGAGAGGCTTTTCTTGAGGACCCTTGTGCTACCCCCAACATAGCTGGGCAACAACACTATTATATTCCTCTTATCTAAGCAAATGTCTGTAGACAGAATGTGATCCCTCCAAATTCATATATTGAAGCCCCCGACTCCCACAGTGATGGTATTTGGAGGCGGGGCCTTTGGGAGGTAAACAAATTTGTGTGAGGTCGTGAGAGTGGAGGAAGAGATGGAGCAAATCCTACATACAAATTAGCTTTAAGGTAAAAAAAAAAAAAAAAAAGATGTCTTTCAGATTTCAAGCACCGGATTTGTGACCCTTCTGACCCATAAAGTTACTGTAAAGAGGTGAACGCTGCTAGCCCATGTACTTAAGGTGGTGGTACCTCTGGTGGCTGTGTTAGTTTTCTAGTTTGGTATAACAAATTATCCCAAACTTAAGACTTAAAGCAACATCGATTGGTCAGCTTACAGTTTAGCAGGTGAAAAGTCCGTGGCTTTTGTGTCTCAATCCTCTGCCAGGAGTGTGTGTTAAAAGACTGAAATCAAAGTAGCCATTGGTAGCATCTCTCTCTGGAGGCTCTAGGGAAGATTCCATCCGCAAGCTCATTCATGTTGTTGGATCAATGAGTTCCAGGACTAATATCCATGTTTCTTTGCTGGCTGTCAGCCAGGGGTTACTTTCAGCTTCTACATGCCACCTGCCTTCCCTGCCACACGGCCCTTCAAAACCACTTTCAAAACCAGCAAAGGAGAATCTCCCTCCTACTGAGTCCCTCCTGCACTTCAACTCTCTCCCTGATTAGTCCCAGCTCACACACAATAATCTCTCCTCCCTAAAGTCAACTGATTGGGGACCTTAATTACATCTGTAAAATCCTTTCACAGCAGCACCTAGATTAGCAGTTGGGTTTAATAAGTGGGACAGGGTGTGGGTAAGTGACACAGGCAGGGCTCTCGGGAGCCATCTTGGAATTCCGCCTACCACAATGGCTTGGCCTTGGCTCATCGGCCTCATTCTCCTTTATCCAGAAAGAGCAGGAAAAGGTCCCTTATTTCTAATTATTTCAATATGCCAGAAAATGAAACTCATTTTGGAGCTGACAATCTATTCTGTGGCCAAACTGGCGAAATTTCAGAGACCAAAATAAAACCCAGCTTATTCTGAAACCTGTTTGTGCTGGGCCCAGCATGAAAGCCTCTAACCAGCTATTACCATGACCGGAACAAGGGGACAGCTCAGGCACTGCAAGCACTATGTGGCTCTCCAGGGACAAGCGGGAGCCTGCACTGGGGGGCTCAGCTGTCTGCTCACCAGCACTCACTGAAGGAGCTCTGGTTACCTAAACTTCATCGCTCAAAGTGTGACCCTGGCCAGCAGCATCTGGTCACCACTTCAGAGCTTAGAGGAAATGCAGAGTCTCAGGCCCCAACCCAGGCTTCTGAACCAGACTCTGCCTTTCAACAAGGCAGGTAATTCGCGGGCACGTTGGAGCTGAGGAACGTGGTGGAAACCACTTGCCTAAGCTACTCATTCTGCTCTGCCAAATGCATCAAACATGCCACCTCTCCCCCACACAACCCCACCTGCTCCCTGCCCAGGCGGAGCCCTGATCATGGATGAGCTCCACATCTCAGCTAGTCATGGGAGGGGAATCTCCTAACTCTGGCAGTGATTGCCTGAAGTCGCTCCCATTCCCTGTGGTGCAGGGCTGAAGCTGGGGAGTGAGGGGAGGGGATAAGGGCTGGCCCCGTCTGAGCTGCTCCTAGACTCGGGGGCCTGCACAGGGTCAAGGGGAAGTGTGGAATTGGTGATGGGCAGGGGGGTAGTGGGAGAGTAAGACAGGCCAGATGACTACGACATTACCAGCAACAGGTTTCAAGTCACCTGCCCCAAGTAAGTACAGACCCGCTGTGTGTCCGGAGAGCCAGGCCCTCCAGAAAGCAGGCCTGTGCTGCCAGCTGCTGTGCCCTTTCCTCATCATGACTTCACAGCTGTCTGCCTGGGGGGCCATAGATCAGTCGGAGGCAGGATGCCTGTAGTCTCGCAACACCAGGGCTCCAAGCCCGACTCCCCACTTTCTCGCCACGTCACAGTTTTGGCAAGGCGCTTCATCAGTCTGAGTAATGTTTTCCTGAGGCGGCCAGTCCTCCTGGTTTGGCTTTCCCTGTCAAATACGCCACAGTTACTTGGGACTGGAGAATATGGGGTGGGGGGGCTTTAGGGTGCTTTAGGGCCACCAACTGCTCTGTGGGGCACCTCTGTCTTCCGTGTGTTCTGAGAAGACAGCACACGATTCAGGAGCCCTGGAGCCCCTTCTCCAATGGCAGGTTTTCTGACAGGCAGTGAGGGTGCCCGAGGGCCACGTAGCCTCAGCCCTCAGCCTGAGCGCTGACCAGTTCTCCCTACTTGCTGAGCTTCACGGAGGGCCTTGTGCTGGCCCCGGGTTCCTTATTCGCTCACGCAGCGGGAAGATGAGGCTTCCCTGACAGAACTCAGCTCTGCAATGTGAGGGAAGCCCTGCGGCTGAGTGAAGGGTTTCCCTGGGACAAGAGGTCCCAGAACCTGGGTCAGGACAACACTGGCTCTGTAAGTCTCCAGAAAGCACAGCTCTCCTGCAACCTTCGTAGTTGGTGGCCTGAATGTCTGGCCTTGGTGCCTTTACTTTTACCAGCAAGTGACTTCAAGCAAGGACTTTAAGAGCATCTCCCTCATAGGACTATAGTGAGGATGAGGGAGAAGAGGGAAAAGAGTCAGAGCATTAAGAGTTTAGGGTCTAAAGGTGTGATGCCCGCTTCCAACCACTCCTCCCCCAGACTCTTGCTGTCGATCTGGTTTTGAGATAGAGCTGGCATCCGTTTCTTTCTTTCTAAACCTCATGACCTGCCCTGTGAAATCAGGAACTGCATGGCACTGCTTCAGGAGGCAGCCTGAGCACACGAAGGGCCCAGAACTCCCGGCCCCGAGCACGCAGAGCTCCACGATTAGGTGTCCTTTAAAAGCACAGCCAAGCTTGATGGACACTCAGAGAGAATTCAGTCCTTTTGAGTTCTCTCCTGTGAGCAGCCAACTTTCCACCTATCACCTAGTCTCCTCTCCAGGTATCAGCAGGTCCAGCCCTTAAGCGGCAGCTCTTACTTCTATTTTGCAAACTAATTTCCTGGTAGGGAAGAGTCAGCTCCCAGGGTGACTGGAGTCTAGACCTGGATGGAACAGTTTGGGAAGCTGCATGTGGAATGTCTCCCAGCTTTGCCCCCAGCCCCTGCTGGGGACACAAGAGATGGGCGGATGGTCCAGCCTGGCTGAGGATGGAGTCCCCCGAGTCCTTCACACTCAGATCCCACCTACGGTTCTCAAGGTGTCTCAATGTTCCCAGAACTGCTGGCCAGCAAGGGAGACCGAGCCTGTTCTCACACCACGCCCCTACAGCCCTGGATGCTATACGAGGAGCTTGCTGACAACATGGGCTGAGCCAAGGGTGCCCAACACAGAATTTTGCCTTTATCCATGTAGTGATTGGGGCTCGTAAAACATATGATATGCCACACCCCTGTGTTTAAAAATTGGCAGCATTTGTATAAGTGCTGGGCCTGAGAGCAGCTGGCCATCGAAAGCACCAGTTTTTTCAGAGGGTATTTTCGTGGGTTGTTGTTTTGGGATACAACAGTCATTTTCTTATTTTGAGCAGCGTAAGAAGAAAAACATCACCTGTCCAGGAAAACCATTGCAACATGTTGTGTTTCAAAGGAGCTAATTTTGGATGGGCCTCAGAAGTTTCTAGAGTCCTAGAACGGCCATGTGTCCTCAGAGGGAAAGAGAGAAGCATCCCTTCACCAAAGAGAGGCTGCTGCATCTCTAGCCCATTTTGTTATGCTTTCCAAAATGTCTCATTCATGCAAGTGGGTTTTATCAAGGGCAGGAAGGCCTCCTTGGAGACAGTGGGGCCTTTTCTGCTGTCCCCGTGATAGGGGTGGACACTGACAACATTCATCAGATACAAATCAGGAATTCCAAGAGACTCCCTCATAACACCGATTCACACCACATCCCACATGATTTTCAAACCCCTTCTTGAACATCTGTAAAGTTGAAAATCTGCTCATTGCTACCTGATTCTGAACCCAATAACACTGTGTACTTTTCAACATGGTTTCCAATAACACTGAATCTCCCAAGAATCAACCATGGCATACATCAAGAGAAGACACTACTTTGATTTGTTTGAAGCTTTTCCAAGATCCAGTTTCCAGTCTAGACTATCAGGGCACAAACACCTTTGTGTTCAGATGGACAGATAGACAGATCTGAGAGCCAGCTCAGCCCAGGTAGGAAGCCCCATGCAAATGACCATGGAAGTGACTCCCTCCACTCCCTGGGAGAGAAAGGGGCTCCCCCTCTTGCCTGAGACTTCCCTCTCCTGGGCTCTCTACAGCAGCCATGATGGGAGACAGGAGAAGCTGCTGGTAGTTTGGGTTCATCACAACATCTCAAATCATTTTTCAAAGTCTTGCTCCCTCTGCCAAGTACTTTTCTGCTCGGTTTTTCAAACCCTAGGGAAATGTTATCTGAATGTTTTCAATTTATTTATGCTCAGTTCATCAAAATACCATTTTATAAGAGCCGTTTAACCTCTGAAAGGTCTGGGAAACTTGCCCCTGGGGTTTTTATATATGAGAAGCAGGCTGGGCCCTTCTGTTAAGCAAGTGTGCTGTGCTGCCCCAACTGCCCCCCACCCCCGCCTAGGGCCACCTGGGCCTGCTTAGATGCAGACCAACCCAGGCCATCTCAGGACAGGAGGTAAGGCTGGGTACCATCCAGGATACCTCACCTTCACAAAGGAGAGAGAACTCTTGGACCCCAATAGGAGATCTGAGTTCCCAAATGCAAACATTTTCATGAAGTTTCTTCCCCAGACAACATTCCTTAAATGCAAATGAAGAGTCTCCAGAGTTTTCCAGATTAGAGCTGGGAGAGGGAGGGACACATTGGGAGCCTTCAAAGCTGAGTCTTATCTTCCTCTGCCATTTCTTCCTGATTGGCTGTGGTTGAAATGGCACAGTGTCCCCAGGGTCCCGAGCCCTGCTCATCCAGAATCCCCTTCCAGAGAGGCCAGGAAGGGTCATTCCAGCTCACTTCACGGTATAGCCTGGAGTCTGGGAGGTCTGCTGGAGTGGCCCCACTCCCTCCACCTATCCACTCCTCCCCTAAGGAACGCTCCAAGTATAGGAATGGGGATAGCTTCTTCACCCCTACTCACTTCTCTTTCATCTCCATGGACCAGTTCAAGCCTCTCCTGCTTGGGAGGAGGGGGAGACCAGAAATCAGAAAATCAAAAATCACTAAAATTAAAAACAAAATCAATGGAGACAATGAATGAAACAAACAAACAAAAATGGTTCTTTGGGGAGAAAAATTGATAAAAGTTACAAACTTCCAGCAAGACTGACAAAGAAAAAAAAAAGGAGACAGAAGACAGTTACCAATATCACCCATGAAATGGGGCAAAACTATAGATATAGTGATTACTTGAATAATGAGGAAATATTATGAAAAACATTACATGCATAAATTTGACAACTCAGGTGAAATAAACCAGTTCCTTGAAAATTACCAACTACCACAAGTCATGTAAGATGAAACTGATACTATGAATAGCCCTATACCCATTAAATAAATTTAATTCTTAATTTAAAAACTCCCTAAAAAGAAACTTCCAGCCCCAGATGACTTCACTGAAGGGAATTTTAACAAATGTTTTTTAAAATGTTAACACAAATTTTACACAATTCTTCCAGAAAAAAGAAAAGAAGAGAACACTTTCCAATTTATTTTATGAACCTAGTATTACCTGATATCAAATCAGACAAAGACAGTACAAAAAAAGAAAACCCAGACCAATACAGCTCATGGATATAGATGCTCAACTTCTTAACAAAATATTAATGAATAAGAGTTAGCAGTATATGAAAGGAATACCACATGATCAAGGAGGGTTTATTACAAAGATACAAAGTTGGTTCAATACTTAAAAATCAGTCAGTGTAGTCCACCATCAATAAGTGTAAGAAGACAAACCACATGAATATATATTCACATGAAAATTTATACACAAGTTTTCACTGCTGCTTTTTTATATATAATACCCCAAAACAAAATAATTAAGAGGTCCTGCAGCAGGTGAATGGCTAAACAAACTAGTACAACCATAGATGGATGGATTAGCCAGGGGTCTACAGATTCAGATATATGGAGAGAGAGGGAGAGAGTTTAAGGAAGTGGCTCATGCAATTATGCAAGCCGACGAGCCCTAAATCTGCAGAGAAGGCCAGCTGACTAGAAACCCAGGAAAGAGTAGATATTGTAGCTCAAACCCAAGGCAGTCTGCTGACAGAATTCCCACTTTCTTGGGAGAAGTCAGTCTTCTTTCTCTTAAGACCTTCACTGATTGGATGAGGCCCAGGGACATTATGGAAGGTCATCTGCTTTACTCAAAGTCTGCTGATTTAAATGTTCATCTCACCAAAACAAAACAAAAATAAAAATCAAAAAACAAACAAACAAAAAAGCTAAACAAAACAAAAACCCTTCACAGAAACATCTAGAATACAATTTGACCAACTATCTGGGTCAATATCTCAACCTAGCCAAGTTAACACATAGAATTAACCATCACAATGGTGTACTATTTGGCCATAAAAAGAAATGGACTATGGGCACACACAACAACTGCAAGAGGTCTAAGGGGAATTCTTCTGAGTAAATGTTGCAGTCTCAAATGGTCACATACTCTGATTCCATTTACATAAAATTTCAAAATAACAAACGTACGGACGTGGAAAACAGATTAGTGGTTGCTAGGGGCTAGGGATGCTCAGGAGGAAGGGCAGCATGACTTTAAAGGGAAGAACAAGGGGGACCTTTGTGGTGATGGAGCAAGTCAGTGTTTCAGCTGGGTTGGCACTTTCAGGAATCTATACATGTAATGAAATGGCATAAAACCACACACATACATGGTATCCAGGCCAGTTTCCTGGTTTTGGTAGTGGACTATAATTATGCAAGATGTAACTGATGGGTTGACTAAAGGAAGGGTACACAGGAAGCATTAGCACTGTTTTTGTAAATTTTTGTGATCTATAAAGACTCCAGAATAAAAATTTTAAAGAAATAAAAGAAGCAGAAGGATTTTTAGCAAGAAGTCAGTAAGGGAGTCTTCAACAATGAACATGTTTTTCTACTAAAATAATATACACATTTTTTCTTATTGTTTCTTTTTCACAAGAATGTCCAAAACTTTTCCCTCAGATGGATTTAGACCAATAACAATTAATGCACTGATGCTTGTTAATAACCATTAGAGGAAGAAGCCAACGGAACTTGCCTGAGAAGCAAGCGTGAGGAGGCCCTCTGCCTGGACACTTACTGAGGTGGCCAAACCCTCAAGGGTTGTCAGACTTGCAAGGCCTTAACAGAAAACCTAAACCCCCGCATGCCTTTTCATTCTCTCCTCGGGTAATCCTGGGATTGCAGGGGTGGCAACGGTGGGCCCATGGCACATGGAATAACCACTTAGGCACCAGAATCTGTTTTCACACCTCCTCACCTTCTTAAGGCAAACCAATTTCCTTTCTTTTTATATCTATCCAAACCAACAACTGAAAAGAAATAAACACCACTGCCTACAAAGGCTACACAAATCTGTGTTAATGGATTCCATTCATATGAATATATTAAGCCCATGGAGATGAACAGCCCTTCCCAAAGCAAGTTATTTATAGCTATCAGAGTGACAATTGAAAATTAGGGGTGCAACTTACTTTTGAAGCTTGTAGAGTCATTTAAACTGACCCTTTAGTCATGGGACTAGACTGCTTTCAAGCTGCCTTTCAGGGAGTAGTCTAAAATAAAAATAGGAAGCATCCAGGGGTGCCTGGGGGCTCTGTTATTCAAACACCCAACGCTTGATTTCAGTTCAGGTCATGATCTCGGGATCGTGAGATCAACCCCCGGTTCAGGCTCTATGCTGTGTGTGGAGCCTTCTTAAGATTCTCTCTCTCCTTCTCCCTCTGCCCCTCCCCCCTACTCATGTGCATGTGCTCTCTCTTAAAAAAGAAAGAAAGGGGGGAAGGAAGAAAAAAGGAAGGAAGGAAGGAAGGAAGGAAGGAAGGAAGGAAGGAAGGAAGGAAGGAAGACCACCCAGACAGGACTTTGGGAGCATCTAAGGAACTGCCACACATAGGGTAGTCAAAAGGGTAGGACAGATGTGAGAAAACACAATAGGACAAGCTCATGGAGAAACAGTCCACAGTGGTGAACCCTGTCTACAGTGATGAACCTTGTCTACAGTGATGACTTGGTCCACAGTGGTAGAGTAATGAACATTGTCTGCAGTGGTGAACCTTGCCTACAGTGATGAACTTTGTCTACAGTGATGAACTTGGTCCACAGTGCTCTACAGTAATGAACATTGTCTGCAGTGGTGAACCTTGCCTACAGTGATAAACTTTGTCTACGGTGATGGACTTGGTCCACAGTGCTCTACAGTAACAAACATTGTGTGCAGTGATGAACCTTGCCTACAGTGATGAACTTTATCTACAGTGATGAATTTTTTTCTTCCGTATTCCTCTAATCTCTTTCCCACTAGTCTTGCTTCCACCTTGCCCATCAAGATCCTCCCAACACTCTGGCCCTGTCAGGCCTTAACTGACCCTCCAGGGCTCTGTCCCTACTGTTGGGGCTTCTTCCCCATCCTCTCTTCCTGGGAAATGAATAAGCAGGGTTTGGCTGGCTTTACCTCCTGCCCGTGTTATTACAGCTGATTCACCAGATACAGTTGGTACACAGCTTGGAGTATTGATGCGATTCACTTCACATTAGATCATATTTCCCTGTGTCATTAAATATTCTTGAAAAACATGATTTTTAATGACTGCTAACATTGCCAGCACCATCTGCTTGCTTAATGTTGGCATTGAAGCTGGAAGACCTCAGTGTCTGCCCGGTCTTGGATCCATCCAGCAGAGAACATAAACCCACGTGTGGCCATTTCCTGGCATTCCATATTGTACACTAGGCCCCCGTCAAAGCTATTGCTTTGAATCTAGGCATTTAAATATCAAAACATAATAGCCACAAAAAA
>PITA01001659.1:0-186709 GCA_004023965.1 Spilogale gracilis | reverse complement strand
CAGGGGTCTGCTGCCACTAAAAGCTTCTGCAGAAACTCTGTTCCATGTCTTTCTATTACCTGTGGCTGTTGCCAGGGACGCTGCCTCTTGTCACATGGGCATTTTCCCTGTAAGCCTCTGTGTCTCTTCTCATCTTAACACACCAGTCATACTGGATTAAGGATCCACCTTATCTCTATGATTTCATCTTGCTTAACTAATTAAACTTCAATTAATTTAAAAAACTTCAATTAATTTATTTCCAAGTAAGGTCACATTCTGAGAATCCAGGAATGATATGATTTAGCAGTGTGTGTGTGTGTGTATGTGTGTGTGTGTGTGTTTGAGAGAGAGAGAGAGAGAGAGAGAGAGAGAGAGAGAGAGAGACTGTCCAATCCAGCACAAGAAGTAATTTAGCTAAATGGTCTTAGTTAAGCCCTGAAATTTGCTTTTAAATACTAACCTCTAACCATGGAATAAAATGTTTTTTTCTACCTGTTAACCTGATTTGGAGTATCAACATTTAGAAGGTTAAGAAAAGGGCAGAAGGACTGTCTCAGGTCCTTAAAATCACAGCATTCATGCTCAAACCCTCTCTACCTAATTGTTCATTGTTAAGAAGTGTACAGACATGGCCTCAGGCCACCCTCTTAATCAAATCACGTAGAGAGCAACCACATCAGAGAATTCATGACGGCCCACAGAATAATTGCTTGACCCCACGGTTGGACAGTCTGTAAGCAGACTTGCAAATTGGCAAGCAGAGCTTAAGTGTCAAAAATGGATAGTGGTTTCGCAGCGAATTACATCAGATCACAGAGCATTGTGCCTTCATCAGTTGTGACTTACATGCTACAAGGGCAGGGAGAAATGGATATAAGTATGACCCTTATATTTTTGCACCAAAGTGTCAGTTCAGAAACAAAGACTCTGTTTTCAGGGCATGATCATAATGGACCTGGTGTTCAAAGATGGGGACAGAGATCTTTAAACCCACAGAGGATGAGTAATAGACTAAGGTCTACCTAGCTACTTAATAACAGAATCCAAAACGTAACAAAAAAGTTTTGGTTTCCACGGCCCAGCTGTCAGTTTCCAGTCAGCACTCCACCAGGAAAGAAAAGAAAAGAAAAGAAAAAAACACTACATAAAGGCCACCATTGATAAAATGGTTCTTGCATCTTAAAACTAAATTAAGAAAAATGTAAAAGAAAAAAACATTAAGAGCAAAGGAAGCATGGGAGGATTAAACAGGAGTTTGGGATAGACCAAGTTAGTTTTGGCAGAAAGATTGTTCCAGGACTCCCGTGACAGTGACTACTAACACATGCTTTGAGATCCTTGTTCGACAAATGCTTATTTGGTTGGTACATTTGACATTGGAACTACAAAAATGCTCCAATTGGCAGGATGTTTAACAAGCTTCTCTTTGGGAGTTCAGCATCTGTCAGGTGAATCAGAACAAGGGTTCCACTTATGCAAAGCAGGAGAAAAATGATATCTAATGGACTGCTAATACCAAGTGTTTATCGAGCTTTGCAAGGCATGTTCAAATCAGACCTCAGTTAAAAGGCTAATATGTGTTTTTGGTGATCTGGTAAAACTATTCACAGAGAAAAACTAGACTGAAATTTATATTAGCAAAAGCACTTGCTGAAACCATATGAGATGATGAATCTCTTACCAAGTGCCTTACCTAATGCTGTTATTTTAAATCCTCGCAATTGTTCTGGCCTGAATGCTGTCTTTCCATTTTACAGGTAAGGAAACATGCTGTGGGAAATGCAGAGACTGCCCATGGATACCTCACAAGCATGTTGCAGAACTGGAATCAGAAACTACCGGACTTCAGAGATTTTGTACTTCCTCCATTCTAACATCATCCCAGAAAATGATCCTGCTAGGAAAAAGGCTTGGAAAAAATATTCAGTCCTATCCCTCCCACTCTACACCTGAGGACATTTCAGAACCAAGGGCTGAAGCAGTTGTACACAAGCCACACAGCAATGTCGGGATACATATTGGTCTTCTGACATTCTCAGGGGACCAGTATTTATTTTGTAATACTTTTTAATATGGGAAATACCTAAATATTTAAATTGTTTTCATGTAGAACCAGAACTGAACCATTATACAGATAGCTGGTTCCTGGAATATGGAGTTGATAACAAAATTCAGCCTTTCTATGTCAGAGAAATGTGGATCAACCATCCTTTCTCACATGTGACTTGGTTACATAATATGGAAGGGAACATACGATGCTTGCTTTTTTACAATATTACACTGGCTTTCAAAACAATATTCATTATTTTGGACATCAGCACAAAGAGTTGATCCAATTGCACTCCTCGGTTCAATGGCCTTGATCATCTCCAATCTTGCAAAGAAATTCATATTTTTCCCCTTACCATTTCCATTTACCTCTATTGTTCCTATCTCTCCAATAAGTGACCACTCTGATTTGTTTCACATATGTTCTTAATATCATAGCATAATATGACATGCTTTTTGTGTATGTTTTTAATGCAGTTGACCCTTGAATAATATAATATGTATTTGAACTATATGGGACCACTTATATATAATTTTTTAAATAAATACTGTAACTATATTTTATCTTCATGATCTTAATAACATTTCTTTTGTTTAGTTTACATTATGATAATGGTACACATAACATACAAAGTATGTGTTAATCAACTACATCATCATTCATCAGTAAAGTTTCTGGTCAACAGAAGGCTATTAGTAGGTTAAGTTTTTGGGAAGTCACAGTTATATGTGGATTTTCGACTGTGAAGAGGTGGTACCATAAGCCCTCCCTCCATGTTGTTCAAGGGTCAACTGCATACATGAATAAAATTGTGGCACAAAATTTATTTTATTTTCTCACTCAACATTTAATGATAAAGGATTCCAAACAGTATTTATAGCAAATTAGTAAGACTTTTACATCATTCAATCCTTATACCTGTTATTCAGATTCAACCATTAATATTTTTGTCCATCTATTCATCCATCAAACTATCATCTGTTGAGATCATTTCAAAGTCCATTGCAGATATCATTACATTTCTGCCTGAATATACCAGTATGTATAGAGTTACCTAGAGCTGAGGAGAGCAGAGGGGACTGTTTCCTTACAGGGAGGTAGAGAGCCCTCACACTCTGTGCTGTGCATATCACCTTGTTTGGGAATACTGCCCCTTGTTCTCGGCTCCTCTTTCCTTATTCTACTTAAGTGTGTGTATCATATGACATCTGTCCAATTTACTGCTCTATCTGCTCCTGGCAGGGAGGGAACATGATCCTTCACCTGTAGTGCAAGAAGAGTATCTCCCATCTCCCTTCTGTGGTTGTCGGATGAGACCCACTGGCCGTGGGTGACCTATGTTCACCCCGATGCTGCTCATGCTCTGTCTTGCTCTATGTGAGTAAATTATTGTTTCGTCAGGTGCCTGTGTGTTTCATATCTTTCTTGGCATCCCCAACACCTGTAAATTATTCAGGAGGCTGCCATCTTGGAATTGCTGCTCAACAAGACTCACTTCCTTGACACTTCCCTTACCCCTTGCTTTTCTCAGCAACTTGCAGATTCATACACTTTCCTTTAACTTCTGCAGTATCTCTAGAATTAGGCCAGAAAGGGTCATACTAACCCATGATTAATTTCCATCTTGTTAAGAGCTCAATATTGAAATAAAAGGTGTTTCATTTATTTTTATATTCGTAATTACAGTGACATAACTTTTTGTCCATTTTATCACTAATTTTGGAAATTTTATCTAAAATTACAGCTATTCCTCTTCAAAGTAGAATAATATCCAATTAGATAAATGTATTATGGCTAATTTAACCATATCCATAGCTTTGGAATTTGAGTCTCCATCATTTGGCCATATTGCAAAGAACAGTTGTGTTTCTGTTTTTTCTTCTTCTTTTTTTAATCTACATGTACTAGTTTTCTGTGTAATAGAGTACCATAAACTTGTCAGCTTAAAGCAACATAAATTTATCCTCTCATAGTCCTGGGGGTCAGAGGTCCAAAGTCAGTATCACTGGGTCAGATTCAAAGTGCTGGCTGCATTGTGCTCCTTAGGATGGTTCTAAGACAGGATCTGTACTTTCCCTTTTCCAGCCTCCATTGTGTGGTCGCCAGCCAGCATTCCCCAGTAAATGCCACATCACTGCAGTTTTCAAGGTGAGTATCTTTCTCTTCTTTCTCCGCTTCCTGGCCATTTCACCACCCGCTGTGTGCACATGCTGTGTGAGTGTGTGTGTGTGTGTGTGTGTGTGTGTGTGTGTGTGTGTGTGTCTCCCTCTGCCTCTCTCTTATAAAGTAAGATATAGGGCCTGTGGTAAGATGTAGGGCCGGCCAGATATTCCAGGATAATACTCTGATCTCAAGATCCATAATTTCATCAGGCCTGCAAAATCTTTACCACATAAGGCAATATTTACAAGTTCTAGGAATTGGGATATGATATCTTTGGAGGTCACGATTCGGGTTTTTACACAATATTTATAGTTTTACTTGTAATTTCTTCTCAAGATTAGCAAAACTAGATCAATGGGAATAAAACTTTAAGGCCCAATAAATATTGTCATCATATTTTTCAAAGTCAGTGCTCTTATTTACACCCATTCTGACAATATATGAGAGCATTTTTTCACTGATAAGATGTCTGCATTTTGAACTATTATTTCAGGTGAGAAATAGGATATGAATTGTATCTTTTTGATTATTAGCAAGGAGTAATATTTTTCTGTTTCCTTCCTTGTGAATTTTCTGCATTTTAAGCATTTTATTTGTGGTTAGCTTTTTTTCCTCAGTACGTGGTACAGTTTTTAAAATAGACTATTATTGACAGAACATTTTAATTTTACATAGACTGATCGAGGCATCTAGGCTTTTATCCTTTCTTAGTGCCCTTCATTTCTAAGCTTAGGAGTACCTCTTTTCTTCAGAGAGCAAGGGCATCGAAGATCAATGCTATTGCTTTTGGGTTTTTGTTTGTTTGTTTTGTTTTTCTTTTTGTTTTATTTAGTTATAGTTAAAATAAGCCATGAGAATGGACCCAAAAGAAGGTAAAAATCATGTACTAGGCTCATTCACAAATTCAGTGAATAAAAATGTAAGAAAAAATATTGACCAAATTTCTATTAAAGCATAAAAACAGTATTTTCTTTTGAGTCCTCTGATTTTGTAACTGAGGAGGTATTTCTGTTCATATTTTGGAGCAATATTTTGTGGTTGTCCTTCGGAAATTGATATGATGATATAAATCATAATTTCTATCTATAATGTATTAGTCTCACATTGATTTCTACATATATTTGTTGAATCCTTGTTATGTATAGGCTTTGGACTGAGCTGTGTCCCCTCTCAAATTCACATGTTGAGGTCCTAACCTCCAACATGACTGTATTTGGAGATAGAGCCTTTAAGGGGTTAATGAGCGTTAAGGGTGTCTGCACTGTCTTAAGGGTGGAGCACTGATTCAATAGGACTAGTGTCTTCATAAGAAGAGGAAGAGATAGGGCCCCTAGGTGGCTCAGTGGGTTAAAGCCTCTGCCTTTGGCTCAGGTCATGATATTGGGGTCCTGGGATTGAGGCCCACATCGGGCTCTCTGCCCATCAGGGAGCCTGCTTCCTCCTCCCTCTCTGCCTGCCTCTCTGCCTACTTGTGATCTCTCTCGGTCAAATAAATAAATAAAACCTTTAAAAAAAAAAGAAGAGGAAAAGACACCAAAGATGCCTCTATCTCTGTGTGCATAGAGATAGAGGAGTGGTCACTTGGGACACAGTGAAAAGGTGACCATCTCAAACCAGGAAGAAAGGCCTCCATGAAACCCATGCTGCTCATACCTTGACCCTGGACCGTCAGCCTCCAGTATGTGAGAAATTAAACTGTGTAAGCCACCCTGTCTGCAATATTTTGTTGTGGTAGCCTGAGGAGACTAACATGTCATATATTCTATAAATAACAGAACGATATTTGAATAATCTCACTTGATTTCTAGGACCTCTCTATTCTTTTGAGACTGCTGCTCAGTGAAACCTAAAACATGGTGTATTGTCCTCTGTATATGACTCACATACAATTTACTCAAGAGGTCTAAGTGTATCTGTGTCTGCTTCTCTTTATTCTCCTAATCAACTATATCTAACCAAGTACTTGCCCATTCTATTTATACCTAAAACTTGTCTGAAATGAAAAGGACACTCCTGACTATGAAGAAGAAAGAATAAAGTCAATTTGGAGAAGTTAAAAAAAAATATATGTGGTCCCAGGACATTTAGGAAAAATATCTTTGAAAAGAAAGAAAAAGAAAGAAAGAAAGAAAGAAAGAAAGAAAGAAAGAAAGAAAGAAAGAAAGAAAGAAAAGAAAAGAAAAGAAAAGGGAAGGAAGAAAAGAAAAGGGAAGGAAAGGAAAAAAGAAACCAAAAACCTACAGCTGCAAATTATGCTTACCTTAGGCATTTCCTTAATGTCCCTCTCTCTGGGATGAAAGGCGTTTGACTCAAAAATCAATTTTTAAAAACTGTTTCCCCACTTCTGCAATAATGTCTATTTTCTCATTTTTCACTGTGGTGTTATTGGATTCATAACATCAATTCTGCGTAGTATCATTTACCTGTAAGCTAAAGCAGCAAATTCAGAAACTTTCAAATTATAAAATCTGATTTGGTAGCTTTATGTGAAAATGAGAATCAGATGGAAAATAAAAATGTGCCAAGATGCACCAATAGCTATCATTTCCTTATAAGCAGAAATTTCATTGCTGGAGTAAGAATGCATAAATTGTGATAGTGTCAATCATAAGCTCAGAGATTACAAGGGAATTGTTTAAAATTTCATTTTATGGAGAAAAATATTAAGATGTAGAGAGGCATGCTATCGTAGAAGGAGCACAAATTATGAATCACAAGTTATGAACTAGCTTTATGAGCCAGTTATACCAATTATAATGAAAGGATCTTAGACAATGCCCTTAACTTTCTGATCCTCAGTTTCCTCTCTCTAATTATAAAAGTGATTTGTTAGAAAATAGATATGTTATATCATAGTGGGTAATGAACAGTTTGTGTGGAAAACAGAAAGAATTCTGGGTATTTCCTTGATCCTCTCTGTTTCAAATGCTTCTAATCCTCTTTCCAGAAATCCTGATGAACAGAGATCACTGTCAACCCCAAACAAGGCTGCTTTCAGCATCAAGTAGGTTGATTTACATGTTGATGCTGGAATCCAGTAGCAATAATCTCCTATTTGCCCTCTTCCAACGCTTTCACACCGCCACATTGAAGCCAAGGCAACTTTCCATTCTTCCCATCCTATCAAATCTTTAACAAGAATTTTCCATTTCCAGGGCATACACTGAACTCTGCCTTTGAGAGAGTCTAGAATGTAGGTTCCAGGCTTCTAGCTCTTGTTACAGAGGTGATAGTAGAGATCAGCATGGGAATGGGTTTCAGGTTCCAACAGACAATCGATAAAATAGACCAATTGTGCTTAGAAGACACTCAGAACATCCAATCTGTCCATTGGTTTTGTCTGCTTTACCTACATAATGCAATTCCAATCCATTTCAATTTGATATCTGTATACTACAACCACCAGTAATTCAAGACAACATTGCTTCTCACGCAAACTATTACAATATTTACCTTGTTTCCTCTTCCCACATTGCTCTCTGTATTATCCATAATAAGTTTGGTCATGCTGTGGTTACAAAATTGCAGTGGCTTAACCCAACTAATATTCATTTCATACTCCTGTTACATGCTTCTTATGGATTTTTTGAAGGACTCTGATACATATAGTCATTTAGGGGCTCAGGCTGGCTGGGACGCCGCCATCTAATAGAAGCGGTATCTGGAGCAGTCAGCTTCCTCCATTACTATGGTGCAAAAAGTGAAGGACTGGAGATCTGTTCATGGGGGGTTTTGCTGGCTAAGTCCACCAGTGACACACCCCCATTCAACTCCAAGAAATATGAAAAAATGCAATATTTGGCTTCAACTACTCTTTGTGCCACACTTCCTATAATCTCCTTCCTATATTTCATCCAGATTAATACTTATAAGACATAAATCAGATTATATCATTTTATGCTTAAAAACATTCTGATGTACTCTTTGCACATAAAATAGAACCAATACCTTTTGTTAATGCCTACCAGATCCTAAAGGATCTTAAGTGCAATTTTTTTTTTATCTTATTTCTTACCACTTCTGTTCTTGCTCTCTATAGTCTAAGATGTTGTAGATGGTGTTTTTGTTTTTAATGTTCTTTAAACATGCCAAGATGTTTCCTGACCTAGGGCTTTGCACCTGCCATTCCTTCTGAGTAGAACTGTTTTCAGTGAGATTTTTGCATGACTAGTTCATTCTCATTCTTCAAGACTCAGCTTAAATGTCAACCTGCACACTTTACTCTCCAGTATGGAGTTTTACATCACTCTTCACAATCTGTAAATTGTTTACAAGCTTACTGTTTGTATTTAAACCCTTCAAAACAGACTTCTTGAGGGAAAGGACCATTTCAATTTGATTTTAGCCTTGTCTCCAGTGCATGGAATAGAACCTGACCTAAAAAAAAAAAAAAAATCACCCCACCGATATATGTTGAGTAAAAATACAGATCAATGAATTGTATGTATCATTACTGACTGACGTGTTTAAAAAGGGATTAGTGCAAAATAAGGTGTTATTTTAGATATGGATTTATCTGAGGATATCTCTTTATTTGTCTTCCTTTAAGGGAATAAGACAAATTTAAAAGTTCTACATATTTTCAGGATGCCTGGGTGGCTCAGTCATTAAGCGTCTGCCTTTGGTTCAGGTCATGATCCTGTAGTCCCTGGATCGAGTCCCATATCAGGCTCCCTGCTCGGCAGGAAGCCTGCTTCTCCCTTTCTCACTCCCCTTGCTTGTGTTCCCTCTCTAGCTGTGTTTCTCTCTCTGTCAAATAAATAAAATCTTAAAAAAGTCCTACATATTTTCTCATTAATTAAAGATTGCTATCTGATGATAATTTTTGTCTGTCTTACAAACACACACAGGCACATGCACATTCCCCTTAGAAATCAGTATCCTAACCTAGAGCAAATAAGAAAAAAAGTCAGCTAAACAAAAAGCACAGATTTCCTAATCCAAGAGCATTGTGCCTCAAAACACAGTTTTTCATTTTTAGCCATTAGCTAATATCTGTTCATAACAATGGTATCATTTTTGTCTTCATCAAATAAAGGTTCACTTTTTTCTCTCTTGTACACATAATCCTACTGCATAACATTTATCCACTGGGGTTCTAATTAGATTATTAAAGAAACATCTGGAAAATCACAGCAGCTAGCTTTTGCATGAGTTACTACCAAGCCAGTCATCATTAGTATTTTATTAATGAAGTGAGATTTTGTGGTAGAAAAGCATGAGCACATACTTAGACTCAGAAATACCAGAGGCTTTGCCTCTTCACTTTATGGTACTAAGCAAGTTATTCTGGGGCTCCAGATTTACATCTATATTATTTTAAAGTATTAGGAGGTGTTCTGAAGCATTCTTGAGTAACGTATCTTGAGTATCATTGTTCCTGTCTTAGCAAATATTGTTTTACCAAACATGGACTAGAAAAATTTTATAATATAATACATAATTAATTCTAATGGAAATAAAGAGAAAATGCATAAAAACTATCATTTCTCCAAGTGTTTCAAAATAATGGTGATATTATCTTAAAACAAATTTAAGGGGGGGGGGAAGAGCTAGAAAACACAAATTAGAAAAAAGAACAGATGATCCCAGCATGAAGTGTATGAACTCCAGGGCAACCTAGGGGGCACCTCAAGAAATAATGAACAAAACAGAGCAAATATTACCTAGTTCATTTGATCCCGAGACTCCATGACTTTGGAAGAGAGTAAACTTTTAAACTAAAATTGAGATATTTTAATAACTACACTTCAAGACAATATTTAAAATATTTTGTATGTGTACATATGCCTAAAGGGAAGAAAACTGGATTAAGAAGACATATTTAAGAATTGGAATTATTTACATTTTGAAAAAAGAAAGGTTAGGTTAATTTATTAAAAGCATTAATTCCTCAGAATGTTGGATAAGTTGTAGGAGAGAATACTAATTCAAAAATATATGTTGATGATAGATATTAAGATACAAGGTTATATTTTTGATCATTATATTTAGGATCTGTTTTTATGAGAAACTTTTAAATGAAATAAATGTACAAATTTTCCCCCAAATGGTTTCTCCCAAATTGATTAATAGGTGGATCAATTAAAATCATACAAAAGTAAGAGATGAGATTAAACACATGAATATCTTCAATGCTATGTAAATTGACTTGATTACATGCCAACAAAATATCAATGTGGTTGAATTATTAGTTGCTTACTCATATCTGATTTTGTCTAGTGGTAATTTAAGAGGTAAAATGCTTTCCTTAGAGAGAATTCTATGTATTAAGGTTTATGTGATGGAGTTAAAGCCACTTTTCCCAAACTGAGTTAGAAGATAAAGTTCTTAAAGAACCTCAACAGCAACAGAAAAATTTCCCAGATAACCAACTTTTGTATCAACATGGACCAGATTGGAGGAGGCTATGCTGAATGAAAAAAGCCAAGCAGAGAAAGTCAAATATCATATGGTTTCATTTACTTGTGGAGCATAAGGAGTATGGAGGATAGTAGGAGAAGGAAAGGAAATGGGAACTGGGATAAATTAGGGAGGGAGATGAAACATGAGAGACTTTGGACACAGAAACAAAATGAGGGTCTTGAAAAGGAGGGTGTGGGGGGATGGGAGAGCCTGGTGGTGGGTACTGAGGGCACAAATTGCATGGAGCACTGGGTGTGGAGCATAAACAATGAATCTTGGAACACTGGAAAAATAAAATAACATAAAAGTTAAAATAAGTGGAAAAAAAAAAGACCTAGTGAAATGCTGCTTTGAAGAAAATGAAACATGATTTTTGGTGCAACTTTGATCAGTTTTTGCTTGTTTTTTATGTATTATTGGAGACCATGATCCCAGAGGTATAGTTTGCAGTGCTTTCCAAACTTATTTTTCCATGAACTATATTCCATGAAATATAAACACATATTCCACAGACTATAATCCACACAATAGACATTTTCCAAAAGCCTAGTGGATAATGAAACTACTTTGTGGAACTCAGATTATAATTTATCTTCCTTTTCAAGCTGTGAGAAAACTATTGTCAGAAAAGCCCCTGGAGAACTCTGAAAATGTCTATAAGAGAAAACTTCCAGGACATTTAGATAAATAGCATTGCCTACCAAAGGGAGACAAGATGGGGGTGAGTCAGCTTCAGCTGCTTTATCTTTACCATGTAAGGGCATCCAGAGAAGGGCTTGGTAGACAAGCTCAGGCAGGACTTCTAAAACTCTTTGGCTTTGAGGCTGCAGCTAGCTCAATGACCAAGTACACACAGAGCCTACCCAGACTAATCTCACAGTCTCTGGAAAGAACCAACCTTATTTACTTACACGGATTTTTAAAGTATTTGTCTTTTTACCAATTATTTCCTTTTGTTTATCTATATCACATACAAGCTTTAAGATCCCACCCAAACCCAGCTTCCATTAGACCTACCCAGGGAACTTCTCTTGAACACTCCAACCTCATCATTTTATTACTTAAATTAAGTTGTTTCTCTTTTTCTCTTGCATAGTTTTTCACTTCAAACAATAGATGGCAACATGTAAGTATATATTTATTTGTGTTTATTCATGTAATTTCTCTCCCTCCATGGGGTTCTAAACTCTGTAAGACAAGAACAAGAATGTTTTTATTGTCTACTAATCTACCCAGGCACTGTGCCAGGCACAAAGACAGGACCCACTGATTTTTGATGGATAGATGAATATGGGTTCGGTGTAATGCAACAATGCTGGAGTGCACTGAGAGACCTGGTTTCAAATTCTGACTCTAGCATTTATTGACTCTCTCTCTCTTCCTTCCAGGTCCTTTTCCTTGTCTACAGAATATTGTGATAGTATTTCTAATCTCAGAAGGATTTGGTAAGAACTAAAGGAAATAATGTGAAACTTCAGCAGTTGTTAGGCAATAAACCATTTTATTAACCACCAATTTTCCTTTTTTAGATTATCTTGTAACATATGTTGCCCTGATCACCTAAAGCACAATATAACTTTATCGTTCCATGAGGAAAAAAAAATGAAATTACAGAAAGGACCTGTCCAAACGATCCAGAGTAATTAGAATTCTGGATTATAATTTTTGTTTTCTATGTATTCAATGTTCTTATTGGTAATTAGGTTCTCAAGCCAGGATGGCAAAATCTATTTCACAAAATATTTTCAATTAACTTTAGTCAATCAAAGGTGGTACCCCACCAAATTCACTGAAAAGTGTATACAATTCCTTCAAGGATCTCAAATGAGTCCTAATCTCCTCCCCCAGACTCCCATTGAATTGGTGCAGCTAAGCTTAGTTAGATGTGGGAGGAAAACAAACTAATTTTATTTTAATTACAACAAATACTTTTGGAGCCTAGAGCTTGGGGAAACAAATGCACATATAATCATTAGCTTATAATGATGCAAGAATAATAGCTTTCAATTTCCTCTCAGGTACTTTTATTTTAAAAGATGATATTCAATTCATAATTGATAGAATTGGATGCCAAAACTCATGGCAAAGAAAAGAAGCCAAGCATTTTGGGGAAGAAATCTTGAGTCACAGCAGCTCTGGTTGAGCATCCATTCACATTGTTAAGTCAGTAACCCCCTTGGACTCTTCCGATTAATTCACCATTTCTTCTTTTAATAAATACTTGTAGAGAATGTCTTACACGATAAAACCTCAGGTGAAAGAAATATAGTCCCTTAGCTAAAATTATTATTACTTAAGGAAACAGAATGAAGCACAAAAGCTCTGGGAGCAAAGAAGAGGTAAAGCTAAACCAATGAGAGGAAACAAGGTCTCATAACTACTTCACCAATCTGAGTCTCTTTTGCCATGATACTTAGCACAATGTTGTAAATACTAGACACAGAGAAATGCTCAATGAATAAATTGATATATTTAAAGTGAGCTAAAATTCAGCAAGATACATCATTAGAAACATCAAGAATTGCAATAGAAATAATAATTTATTTTCAAATGTAATCAACTTCAATCACATACTTATTCACCAGCACCTATCTATGTTCAGCTAACATCCACTGAACATTAACAATGAACCACATAGGAACTTTAATATAAATTTTCATGATAAATGTAGTAACATCACATAATGAGGAGGTGATAGCCAATGGAGGAACAAGATACAATGAAGCAGTAGTAACATCGTATGAGGTGAGACTAAAGGTAAACCTACCTAAGGTAATGAGGGGGTAAGTGTGGGCTTAATAATTCAAATTTAATCCTTTGGTTCAATGTCACTTCATACGTGGCAACATTCTATACTAGGTAGCGGATAAAGAAGGAAATTTGGGCAAGGAGACCACATTTTAAACTTTTGACAGAAAAGAAGATGTAATAAAGCAAAGAAAGGAAGGTGGCCCGTTTTCAAGAAGACTTGAGCGATTCAGCAATTATTTGAAGTCTTTATACATGCCTGGCCCCCACAAGCCTTTGGAATCCCCTAGAACACTTCTTGGCCCATCTTGAGAGCTACATAGTCTGTGGCAGGAATTTATCTCATTGAAATGCTTGAAGTAAAAAAGTGCACATAGTGAGACAATTACAAAAGTGTTAGCAGGTATACTTTCACTCAGGGCTAGAGGAATGAGAATATTCTTCTTAAAAAGAAAAATGAAAAAGAAAAGATGGGTGAAAAATTAAGATGGGAAACAAGAATAATAGGAGGAAACTATAAAATCCAGAGGAAGATTTTCCAATATGAAGATAAAGTCATCATACATGTGTAGTAGCAAATATTTATTATTCTCTCACTAGTATTTTTAAAAATTTTTATTTATTTATTTGACACATAGAGAGAGAGAGATCACAGGTAGGCAGAGAGGCAGGCAGAGAGAGAGGGAAGCAGACTCCCTGATGAGCAGAGAGCCCGATGTGGGACTCGATCCCGGACCCTGAGATCATGACCTGAGCCGAAGGCAGAGGCTTAACCCTCTGAGCCACCCAGGCACCCCAGTATTTTTAAGCCATACACAAAATATTCAAATTGTAAGTTGCTTTCAAGTACTTAAATCATTACTTGACTCATTATTTAAAGAAAATAAGTAACTTTAGGTGTTTGTTTTAAAACTGGCTTATTAGCAGACTGACAGTTTTGGTTGATTTGGATACAAATTTGTTTAATGTTCTGTAAGAATTGTCTAGTACATTTTTTGAATTAAGAAATCATCAAATTCAGTACAATAAGAAAATATTATTTTAAATTATATACTTAATATTTAAGGTTAGATATATATATATTTATACACTCCATCTTTTAATAATTATAAGGTGATCATTTTCTGTATGTGAAGATTATATCTGCACATTTGCAAAGGAATAGGACCATTGACTGAAAGCACTTATTTCTCTATATGCATCGTATCATTTGGGAATATGTGTGTAGAGAAGTTGAATTACCTTAGTAAGCCTAACATTTTAGAATATATAATGTTTTGTTTTACACAATTCTCATGATACCTGTGTAGGGAAAGATTCAAATGAATTACCTATTGAAGGGATTACTTAAAAGGCCACATCTTTTCTTACTATGGCGATGTCTTGAAGTAAATCTTACAGTGCAGATAATATTCACTAGTACTAACATGGATACAAATTTAATATTCTGTAATCTGGTTGTTAACTTTTTGAAAAGTTTGCTTCAGATTTCTACTGTATAGATTGCTCATTTTGCTTCAGAGCTCCAGAACTTCTACAATAAAAGGCATTAGCTCTTACCTCCCAAGTTACAAAGTTACAGTAAAGATGGATAAACCCAGCTAAGCCTCAATGAGAGTATCCTACATGTTAAATGCAGAAAATGGAGCTAGTAACCTAGACTCAATACAATTGCTTAACGGGCCAGGATGCAGAGTAGGGCTGACATCCAACATAGCTGGGCAAAGAGGCTCCCTAGACCCAGCCATCAGGTTAAGATGTTGTACTTTGAGGAGGAATGGGGATGATAAATGAAGGAGAGAGAAAAAGAGTGAAAGGGGGAGATTCAGAGCCTGTGTATGTGGCCTCACATGACTGAATGGTACTGAAGACTTGGCACCACCAAATGGTGGACAATGTTCAAGGGATGAGGCACTATTAGCCATCAACAGTGACTTCCTGTGATGGTGAGAAAAATGGAGATGTGTCCACTCTCTGCTTTTTTGTCTGCCTGGCCTCAGAAGTAACTTTGACCAAGTAAACACGTGGAATTTCTGAGGAACTAAAGGAAGTATAGAGTAGCTCAAGAAGGCAGTGTTAGATTTTTAGCTTATAAATATAAGGTGACTTTGATAATTACATAGAAAACTATGCTACCATATTCATATCTCGAGTTTATGGAGCAATTCATGAAAATAATCAGAAGTGTAATGAGTGGGAGGAATTTGGTCACATAGGTTTAAACCATCTTGATTGCTTTTCAGGGGCAGCAAAGAAGTCATAAAAATTTAAGTGATTTTTTAGGATGACAAGTGACAAAATGATTCAGTGTTTTTTCTACTTTCCTAAGCTATTTCAAAAATTGGAATTGCATGGATAAAGGTAAACCTGATAATTAATGATACTCTGCCATGTCTTATTAGTACAACTGAAGTATTCTCTTTTATAAAGTACATAAGGTGACAGGGGCGCCTGGGTGGCTTAGTTGGTTAAGCGACTGCTTTCGGCTCAGGTTGTGATCCTGGTGACCCGGGATCGAGCCCCACATCGGGCTTCCTGCTGGGTGGGAGGCCTGCTTCTCTCTCTCTCAGTCCCTTTGCTTGTGTTCCCCCTCTCACTGTGTTTCTCTCTGTCAAATAAATAAATAAAATCTTTAAAAAAAAGTACATAAGGTGACTTTCTTGAAATCTAGTGCTCATTGTTATGCATAAATATGCAAAAATAACTAAAAATAAATAATTCTAACCTGAAAACTTAGACTTATATAATGGATATATTTACCCACTAGTAAATATTGAGTGAAAACCTGTGCATAGCAAGGGTTACTGTAATGCTTAATTGGTCATTAGCTTTAGAGGAGTCATTTTTTTCCTCATGAAAGTATGCATTGTAGTATCTTAGAAAAAAAGGACTCAATTAATGCCTTTAAAATTGGATTGGTTATATAATGATACACTCTGTTCTCAAAATTTCATGATCATAACTGGTCTATTAAGCAAGATACTAACTCTCACTTGAGTGTTAATTTAAATCTATCCAATAAAAGAAGCGTTATTTCAAATGCTGGCTGTTGTTCCATAAATTATATTTCTTGAAACATTCTCAAATTTTTCTCAAACTATTTCTGTGCATTGACCATCATAATTATTAAAGTATTCTCAAACTTTGGTTTGCATGAGTATTAAGGAGCTCAGAGGAAAATGGTCCCATTTGCCATTTAATCATTTGTCAGAGGCCACTTACTCTAAATCAATAAATATAGTAATTCAGCAATTCATTGAAATGATACCTAGAAAATTATAATAATTAAATAAGAGTTTCTTACCAATATTCACCATTTCAGAATGGATGACAAGATTATGTATTTTCATTTTAACTTAACTACTCTAAAACAACTATTTAAAAAGAAAGCATAAAAATAACTTAGTGTATAGAAGGTATGCTTTTTTTTTTTTTTACCAAGGAACACTTTGTGTTCATATTTATGGTTAAATGAAATAGTCAACAATTTCTCCTACATCCAAAAACAGAGGTCAGGTTTAAATATTTACAAGGATTTGTGGAGATCTGTTTCATTTACTTTTGTGTTTCTAACGATATTGCTGGCTCAGAAAGCATAGCCCAAAAAGAATGGAAATTGCTATTAGTTTTTTTTTAAATTATACAGCTTTGACCTATCTTGATGGACTTGAAGGGATGGTGATGAAAACTGTAATCTTAATAAATCTCCCACAGCTAGAGGTTTAAAACTCATACTGTTTCAAATTAGTGAGGACAGCAATATTTATTTGCTGCTGAATAACAGTCAGCATGGCATTTCAGCAGGAAACACTTTATAAGACTTAAACTTATGAGTAGCAAAGTTGAAAACTCATGTTAAACAAAAGAAACAGAAACTAAGTACACCCAGTGATTCATTCCAAATCAAAAAGGAAACAAACCAAACGTTATCTTTCCTCCTCTTTGTCTTTCTTCACTACCACTGGCTTCTTTTACAAATAATAGCAAATAAAACTGGCATTAATAGAGTATAGTATAATGTTCAAAGAGTTTTAAGGTGGATCATTTCATTGGACTAACATAGGATTAGTTACAAAATAAATAAATACTATCTTCAATTTACAGAAGAGGTAATACATCTAGCTGTCCGAAATGATATCTTATGTCCTTACGTGAGGCGTAATGAGAACCTATGTCAGATAAAGTTGACAGATAATTGGACTTTTGTCAATAGATCATTTTGGTAGTGAATAGGGAATCTACAACAGGGACAATTAGCTATAGTAACTGTGTAGTGAGCAGGAGGGCAGCATGGTTAGGTAGAACCTAGGGAGAAAAATGTTTTCACCAGGTGGTTTCTCCTTGTGTACTCACCTACCATATTTATTCCCTTGCCATACAGAGAACCACTCTTCGTTTTCCTCTAATCTCAATGGCTCTTTGTCTCAATCTCTCTTATGCAGCATATTTTCTTTCCTAATTTGGGATCATTCCCAAATCAATATTCTGGCCTTTTCCCCAAGGACACTTAGAGCCTTTGTGACCTTATTCAAGCCATGGATTTTGACATCATCATCAGTATGCAGATAACTCTTAAATTTTATAACTGAATCCCATTTTTCTCCTGAAATCTGGATTCATATGGAACTGTAAAACTTTGATACACCTCAAACTTACCATGTCTACACTGAACTTGATTTTCTACCCTAATTAATTCGTCACCTTCCAAATAAATAGCATCACTACTTACAACATTGCTTAGAAAACAAACTGTAAAATCAAGCTTGATTTCTCTTTTTCATACATAACTAAACCACAAGCAAATTCTGTAGGCCTCCCCTTGAAAATAGATCCTAAGACTCACTATTTTATGATTATACTACATTCCAAATCATCATCATCTCCCACCTGGGCTACAATGGAAGCCAGATAGGAATCTGGTTTCCCTGCTATCACTCTTGACCCCCTATATTCTGTGTTTCACACAAAATAGAGCAAACCTGTCAAAATGTAAATCAGGTTAAGCCATTATCTTGTCAAAACTCTTCCATCTTTTTTGTATATTTAGGGTAAAATATAGGGGTTATAATGGTATTACTTCTGGTTAATCTTCAAATGTCATTTCCAACAACTTCCCGACTTATCATGTGGATATCCTTATTCATTGCAAACATGTTAAGCATATTGCCATCTTAGAGCATTTGTATTTCTTGACCCCTTGGACTGGAATGTTCCTCATGAATACAGCTACGCAAATCCCTCACTTATCTGTTCTCTTATTTATCGCCTGTCTTCCATGCTTGAATGTGAATCCCATTAGAGCAGGGTTTTCTCTGTCATGTTTGTGATTCTATATCCAGCATTTAGAGCAATGCCTGAGTTGTTGATTAAATGTAGGAAGACAAAAGTACAGGGAAAAAAGGAAAGAATAATGTAAAGAAGGAAGAAGGGAAGAAAGAAGGAAAAGAAGGAAAGAAATAAAAATAGAGTAAATGGGGGGGGGTCCTGGGTGGCTCAGTCATTAAATATCTACCTTTGGCTCGGGTCATGATCCTGGAGTCCCGGGATTGAGCCCCACATTGGGCTCCCTGCTCGATGGCAGCTTCTCCCTCTCTCATTTCCCCTGCTTCTGTTCCTCTCTAGCTGTGTTTCTCCCTGTCAGATGGATAAATAAAATTTAATTATTTTATGTCAAATAGATAAAGAAAATCTTAAAAAAAAAAAACAATAAATGAGTGGAAATTTGTTCTGTTGGTATGCAAGAGACTACAGGACAAATTTCTGTGCCAGAAAGATACAAATCAAGGCCCAGACATCTAAGGCAGCTTAATTGTAAAAGTGGTTGAAACTGGAACACCTTTCTGTCAAACCAAAACTTGTTAGACTAATTCATTCTGTTACAGAGGAAGACAGTTACAGTGGGGCCAGCTTTTGATAAGTTGGAACAGTTTATAAAAGCTTATTTGAGAGATTTTCTTCAATAGTCTACTTAAAGCAGAGGACTACTGAGGGATTCAGAAATCCTTTCTCAAAATGAGACCATGATAAAATGATAATAATATTAACTATTACTTATGGTGCCAAATCCTGCACTGAAGATGGTGGGGTTAAATAAACAATTATCTTACAATCAAACAGTTACTGAGTTTCTCCCTTATGTCAAACTTTGTGTTATGCTTGGTTTTTGATTAAAAAAAAAAAAGATAAATGTCCCTGGTCTCATGAAGCTTAGGTGCTAGTACGGAAGAAAGATAGTAACATTAAATAGACTAAATAACTTAAGCTAAATTTTAAGTGTGAGGAAAAAAAAATCCTGAAACTCAATGTTCCGGTGGACAGGTAATACTTTTTTGAGTAAATGACATTTAGGCTGGCATCTTATAGATCATGGAGGATTAGGCCATGTGAAAATGAAGAAGGGTAAATGCAAAATCTGAGATAAGTGTCACATGGTATGTTCTAAATGCAAGAAAAAAAGATTCCCAAATTCTCTGGCTGAAGGGCAGTGAGAAAGAAGGACAGTGGGAGAGCTGGAGTTTGTAATGTGGACACAAATCTGATCATGAAGACCTCTCAAGACCATAATTTTATACTAATTTATCATAAACACTAACAAAAGTAAAACTAATCTAAACCAATTAAATCTTCTCAAAAGGCCTTTGCATAAGAATTATTAAATTTTACTATACAGAGAGAGGAAAATTGAGGAGAGGGGCCCTATAACTTGTCTAAGATCACAGAATTGGTTAGTGGTGACGTCATGATTCCAGCCCTGCCTTGCTCAACTCCTAATGCAGTGTTTTTTCCACTCTAGCTCTTTCAGAAGGAGAGAAATTTTCATTCGCTGAATATCCACTCAGTTAAGATAGAGGACAGGTTCTGAGGTAGATAAATATTGCCCAGAATAGAAGTGAAACCTGATTTACAGTGACCAGAAATTTTGGGTCCAATTCTGAAAGGGCTTTTTCCTTTTTCCTCTGCATCTGTTCTCTCTTCACTGTTTCACTTGTTATGTCTTAAAGTATTTTCTCATTAATTTTAGGTATTGACTCAATTTGGAAACATCAAGTAAAGACCCCAAAACTTTGGGATTGATTGTTTAAACAGAAATAATTAATTAGCCATGAAACTAGAAATCTCTTTTGGTTCTAGGTATCATGTTGGTCCTTAAAATAAATGGGCCAGAACAAATCTCTTTATTGTCATTGACTTCAGAGATAATGCATCCTCAGACATTCCCCATGTCACTGTCCAGTACCACCATTCTACCATGTTAATTGTGATATTGACATGTGATTCCAGATTTCTTTTGTTTACTCACTCTCCATATACAACCCTCCATGATACTCTGTTGAAACCACTCCCAAAACATGTCCCTGACCTTCATTATCCCTCTGACATGTACTCCTGGCATGGGTTTAATAAGCCATCCTATCCTCTTTCTTGTCACTTTATAATTTATCCTTTATGAAGCAGCCTGAGTGAACTTGAACATTTATAAAAGAAAATCCATCCTAAAAACAGAAATGAAAACCAGTCCCAGTGCATAAGAGCTGTTCAAGCCCAACATCAGATTGGAAGGGCACACTGAATATACAAAATGATGTATGGATACATGTACAGCAAGAATGTTTTTTGCCAAATTCATAATTTATCATAACCTTAAAATATGACCCAATCTATTTTTATGACCTTGACACTGCTTGCAGCTCTTGCTTTATTTCATACACCCTTCACCCTATCCATAAGGGTACAATTAAGGACATTTTTTGAGTTCTAACATGCCCAGTTTGGTTAAAATTTATGGTCCTTGTATTAGCACAGGAATTGGCAAACTATGGTCTGAGAGCCAAACCTAGCCTACCACTTGTTTTTGTAAATAAAGTTGTATATTAGTTCTTACAAAAGCAATCTAGAAGAATGAGTCTTTCTTTCCAAGAATACTTAAAGCTTAAGTCTCACTATGAACAAATTGACCTAGGCAATGATTCCTTCCTTCCTTCCTTCCTTCCTTCCTTCCTTCCTTCCTTCCTTCCTTCCTTCCTTCATTGCTTCTCCCTCTCTCACTCCCCCTGCTTGTGTTCTCTCTCTAGCTGTGTTTCTTTCTGTCAAATAAATAAATAAATAAATAAAATCTTTAAAAAATAAAAAATAAAAATCAAAGAATGTCCCATCCCTAAAGAATTTACAGTTGAACCACAGACTGTCTATTGACAGCTTTGTATTCTTTAAATATTCCCAAATTCAATGCCAACATGGCAGGAGGTGTTGTCCCACATAAAACACCAAGCAATCCTTGGACACCAGCAGAATGGCCAAGAATTCAACTCATTTCTGACCCTATTCACACGAAAAAAGTATCAGATTCTATAGGCTAAAGGTTAAGACTGTCTTCTGTTACCCCCCATTCCAGCATCAGAGGGCAGTTGCAAGCTCCAAACTGTTACCTGTGCTTCTGACAAACCAGCTACAGATTGGAGATTCCAACAACCCCTTCCCTTAGGTTTGATTAGTTTGCTAGAGAGGTTCTTGGAATTTAAGGAAACACTTTTGGGTTTTCCACATAAAGTATCATATTATCTTCAAAGAGTGAGAGTTTGACTTCTTCTTTGCTGATTCAGATGCATTTTATTTCTTTTGTTGTCTGATTGCTGAAGCTAAGACTTCTAGTACTACATTGATTGCAGTGGTGATAGTGGACATCCCTGCTGTGTTCTGACATTAGGGGAAAATCTCTCAGTTTTTCCCCATTCAGAATGATATTCACTGTGGATTTTTCATAGATGGCTTTTATGATATTGACGTATGTACTCTCTATCCCTACACTGTGAAGAGTTTTGATCAAGAAAGTATGTTGCACTTTGTCAAATGTTTTTTTCAGCATCTATTGAGAGTATCATATGGTTCTTGTTCTTTCTTTTATTAATATACTGTATCACATTGACTGATTTGTGGATGTTGAACCAACCTTGCAGCCCAGGAATAAATCCCACTTGGTCATAGTGAATAATCCTTTTAATGTACTATTGAATCCTATTGGCTAGTATTTTGATGACAATTTTTGCATCCATGTTCATCAGAGATATTGGTGTGTAATACTCCTTTTTGATAGGGTCTTTGTCTGGTTTTGGGATCAAGGTAATGCTGGCCTCATAAAATGAGTTTGGAAATTTTCCTTCCATTTCTAGTTTTTGGAACAGTTTTAGGAGAATAGGTATTAATTCTTCTTTAACCTTTGGTAGAATTCCCTGGGAAGCCATCTGGCTCTGGACTCTTGTTTATGGGGAGGTTTTTGATTAGTGCTTCAATCTCCTTATTGGTTGAGTCTGTTCAGGTTTTCTATTTCTTCCTTGTTCAGTTTTGGTAGTTTATATGTCTCTAGGAATGCATCCATTTCTTCCAGACTGTCAAATTTGCTTGTGTATAGTTGCTCATAATATGTTCTTACAATTGTATTTCTTTACTGTTGGTTGTGATCTCTCCTCTTTCATTCATGATTTTATTAATTTGGGTCCTTCCTCTTTTCTTTTTTATAAGTTTGGCCAGGGAGTTATCAATCTTATTAATTCTTTCAAAGAACCAGCTCCTAGTTTCACTGATCTGTTCTACCGTTCTTTGGACAATCCAAAGACTCCACTCCAAAACCGCTAGGACTCATACAGGAATTCAGTAAAGTGTCAGGATATGAAATCAATGCACAGAAATCAGGTGCATTTTTATACACCAACAACAAGAGAGAAGAAAGAAAAATTAAGGATTCAAGCTCATTTACAACTGCACCCAAACCACAAGATACTTAGAAATAAATCTAACCAAAGATGCAAAGAATCTGTACTCAGGAAAGTATAGAATAATCATGAAAGAAATAGAGGAAGACACAAAGAAATTGAAAAAACTTTCCATGCTCATGGTTTGGAAGAACAAATATTGTGAAAATGTCTATGCTACCCAGAGCAAGCTACACATTTAATGCAAGTCCTATTAAAATATCATCAACCTTTTTCAAAGAAATGGAATACATAATCCTAAAATTTATATGGAACCAGGAAAGACCCTGAATAGTCAGAAAAACTTTGAAAAAGAAAAACCAAGGTTGGTGACATCACAATTCCAGGCTTCAAGCTCTATTAAAAAACTGTAATTAGGGGTGCCTGGGTGGCTCAGTTGGTTAAGCGACTGCCTTCGGCTCAGGTCATGATCCCGGAGACCTGGGATCGAGCCCCACATCGGGCTCCCTGCTCGGCGGGAAGCCTGCTTCTCCCTCTCTCACTCCCCCTGCTTGTGTTCCCTCTCTCACTGTGTTTCTCTCTGTCAAATAAAAAATAAAAAATCTCTCTAAAAAAAAAAAGCTGTAATTATTAAGGCAGTATGGTACTGGCACAAAAACAGACACATAGGTCAATGGAACAGAATAGAGAGCCTAGAAATGGACCCTCAACTCTATGGTCAACTCATCTTTGACAAAGCAGGAAAGAATTTCAAATGGAAAAAAGACAGTCTCTTCAACAAATGATGTTGGGAAAATTGAACAGCCATATGCAGAAGAATGAAACTGGACCATTTCCTTACACCATACACAAAAACAGATTCAAAACGGTTGAAAGACCTCAATGTGAGACAGGAATCCATCAAAATCCTTGAGGAGAATGCAGACAGCAACCTCTTCAACCTCATCCACAGCAACTTCTTCCTAGAAACAGTGCCAAAGGCAAGGGAAACAAGGGCAAAAATGAACTATTGGGACTTCATCAAGATAAAAGCTTTTTCATGGCAAAGGAAACAGTCAACAAAACCAATAGACAACTGACAGAATGGGACAAGATATTTGCAAATGACATACCAGATAAAAGGTTAGCATCCAAAATCTATAAAGAACTTATCAAACTCAACACCCAAAGAACAAATAATCAATCAAGAAATGGGCAAAAGACATGAACAAACATTTCTGCAAAGAAGACATCCAAATGGGCAACAGACATATGAGAAAGTGCTCAACATCACTTAGCATCAGAGAAATACAAATCAAAACCACAGTGAGATACCACCTCACAACAGTCAGAATGGCTAAAATTAACAAGCTAAGAAATGACAGGTGTTGGCAAGGATGCAGATACACCATTGGTGGGAATGTAAGCTGGTGTAGCCACTCTGGAAAATAATATGGAGTTTCCTCAAAAAGTTGAAAATAGAGCTACCTATGACCCAGCAATTGCACTACTGGATATTTACCCTAAAGATACAAATGTAGTGATCTAAAGGGGCACAATATTTATAGCTGTAATATCCATAATAGCCAAATTAAGGAAAAAGCCTAGATATGTCCATCAACAGATGGATGGATGAATATGCAGTACACACACACACACACACACACACACACACACACACACACACTGGAATATTATGTAGTCATCAAAAACCCCCCAAACCCCCCAAATCTTGCCATTTACATTCATGTAGATGGAACTAAAGGGTATTATGCTAAGTGAATTAAGACAGAGAAAGACAATTATAATATAATCCTCTGATATGAGGAATTTGAGAGGCAGGGCAGAGGTTCATGGGGAGGAAGGGAGAGGAAAATGAAACAAGATGGGACCAGGGAGGGAGACAAACCATAAGAAACTATTACTCTCAGGAAATATACTAAGGGTTTTTGGAGGAGGGGGCAGGGAGGTATAGGGTAATTGGGTGATGGACATTGGGGAGGGTATGTGCTATGATTAGTGCAGTGAATGATGGTTCACAGACTTGTACCCTTGAAACAAATAATATGTTATATGTTAATTTAAAAAAATTCAGGGAAACACTCAAGTTTATCAGTTTATTAAAGGATATGATAAATAATTTGTGCCCACAGCCAGATAAAGAAATGCATAGAATAAAAAAAGGGGAAAGACCATAGGGCTTCCATGTCCTCTTTAGGTGCATCAGTCCTCACCACATCTCCAAATGTTCACCAACCTGGGAATTCTCCAAAACTATGGGTGTCTATGGATGCTTCATTGAAGTCCTGACTGACTACAAATTTGGCCATTGTCTGATTCAACATCAAACCCCTCTCCCCTCCCTGGGGGTCAGGGATGCGCCTGAAAATTCCATCCCTTCAATTACATGGCAGCCAGTCTTTACCCTTGGGTGGAGTCCAAAAACCACATTTATTAACATGGCAAAAGACACCTTTGTTGCCTTTAACACTTAGGAAATTCTGAGGGTTTGGGGAGCTGTGAGCTAGAACTATGGACAAGACCAAATATATATGCTTAAATAAATAAATAAATAAATAAATAAATAAATAAATAAATAATATAATCATTTGAGTTACCAAAAATTTATGCCTGTAAGTTGAAGTATTACAGATATCATATCTTCTTTCTTCTATTTCTTCCTCTGCATCTAAGGTTTATGTAAACATCTTAGATGGTTTCTATAAGACATGGGTGCCAAAGATGGGAAATGGGCTAAAACAAATTAAGGGAGGGTCTTGTCATTTTGTGAAGTTTCCAGGTATGTGTTGATGTGAAACATGTTAAGATATAGTCTTTAAAGTGAAGGGCAAAATGTACTTTCCAAATTCTGTAACTTATCAATAGACCTAGACATAATGCTTGGCGTTCTTAGAGTATGTCTGGTGGCCAAAAATACTCCATTTTGGTGTGCTGACTAACCAAATGTGCTATGAGAACCAAGTGAAGACAGGTTCAGGTTCAGGATCAGTGCAAATGAGTTTTATCTGACCTTATAACCAAGCTGATTCATTCATGGTCAAGTGTCTCCAGCAGATAAAAGTGTTTCTGTCAAGCCACAACAGTCTGGCTCTCAGAACCAGAAGTTATAGTGCAATAACTTTTAATAAATAGCAACTGGTTCATTACTGGGTCCTGGTTAAGACTGTTTGTCTAAGAGACACCAAACAATTATGGAAACTGAATTGCCCAGTGGAATGTAATCTGATCCACTAAACTAAAAAATTAGCTATGGCAACAGAACTCTATCACCAAAGTAGAAATGGCATACACAATCATATAACCCTTATGATATATCTATTGGTTGATCGATCAATTCATGAATATGCCCTTTTTTATAGTTTGAACAATTGACACTTTTCTTTATTGGTAATTTCTTTCTTTTTCTTTTTTTTTTTTAAATTATATTTAGTTACCATATAGTACATCATTAGGTTTTGATGTGTTCAACTGGGTGTTATAGCCAACTAATGAATAGATATGCCTTTATATGTGGGTTTCATCAGAAACTAAGGTGCAAGTAAATTGCATTAGCAATTGTCTTAAATTCTAATAGTTCTTAAATGAGCAAAATTGTCATAACTCCTTCAATCCTAATGCAATCTTGGGGAGTTCCTTCTGATAAATTGGCAAATTAAAGAGAAACAAAACTTAATAAAAAAAATATAGATGATATCCCGGTATCACCCAAAAGTAGTCTACTTCAACTTCATAGCATACACTAGAGAAGAGAATCATGTGGGAGAAATTTATGCAACATGACCTGCTGTCCTCTCTTTTTGGATCAATGCAAAGGAGAGACAGCCAGAGATAAATTTCACTGATTCATGGCAGTGACTAATGTTTGGATGATCAGTGAAATGGCAAGAGCAAGATGAAATGTTAATAATAATAATAAGCTCTGGGGAAGATGTATGTGAATGGATACTCTGTAACGAGCATTCAGTGTAGGATTTTGTGTCCTATTCTAATTCTCCACAATAGCCATCCCCAAAGACATCCATTGCAGTGAATGGTGGCAAGAGAACTCATTCTATGGATGCAAGCCAGCCTACCCCCACTCCATGTTTGCATAATGAGCTCTAAAATTTTACTGATAGGGGAGATGGAGATTATTCATGAGTTCAAAAGCATAGATTTCTTCTCACCATAGCTGGCTACTACCATCACTTGGTGCTAACATCATGTGGAATACTGAGTTTCATTTTGGCCTCCAAATATGTCTACCTCCTAACCCCAACTCCTGTGAAGGTTACTTTATATAGCAAAAGACAATTTGTGGATGTGATTAAATGAAGAATATTGACATGGGAAAATTATTCTGGGTTCTACCAGAACACAGAGCCCCCCAAACCAAAAGGTATTGCTACCAATTCCTGCTACTTTGGATCCTGTTAGTTAAAAGGCTTACTAT
This sequence comes from Spilogale gracilis, assembly GCA_004023965.1. NCBI lineage: Eukaryota > Metazoa > Chordata > Mammalia > Carnivora > Mephitidae > Spilogale > Spilogale gracilis. The sequence goes on along the minus strand of PITA01001659.1, from coordinate 159,222 downwards.
ACAAACGCAGAATGCTTCTGCAAGGGGACAAAATAATGGTTACAGTGACTTGGCACTTGAGCCTGTCACCTGACTACTTTAGGTTCCTCAGACCTTTGAGAATGATTGATCCTGATAGAAGAACAAAAGAGTATATCTTGATCTGAGGGAAATCTCTAGAGTACCTTTTAATACTTTGATCAAAAGTAGTAAATGTTAATGAAGGATAATGGTAACTAAATATTCTCAGAACCAGAAATGGCTCAGAATTTTCTAGAAGAAAGCTTAAGGGTAAAATAACCACAACAGTAGAGGTGTTGAGAAAAATGGACAGAGAATGGATAATGGAAGAAGGAAACAATAAATAGCACCTATGATCCCAGGATCCAATAATTAGGAAAACAGAGATATGCATATTCTTTTTCTTGTTACATTATATCACACATTAGTCAATGGTTTTTACTTTCTTTCTCCTCTTTTAAGCAAGTTTTGCCCATTGTGTTTAAATTTATAATTAAAATTTACAATTGTATAATTATAGCTATAAATGTAATAAATTATTGCAGGTTATTAAAGAAGATTGTGATTGAATTAAGAAATGAATGATCATCTCCACAAAGAAACACTCCTTTTGGGAAAAGAATAATCACATCTTCAGAGGAATAAAGACAGTTTCATGATATTAAAGAAAATAATGAAATCACTGCCAGTATTGATTTACCAGTTTAATTTGGTAGAAAGGAATGCTTGAGTTATTAAATGGCTGGACCATACCATATCATTTGTTATTAACTCAAAATGCTCTCTGTCTTCCCTTACATTCATCCATTCATTCTAAGGGGAAAACAGCTATTTATTTTCTAGCACTTCTCTCCAGTATTGTGATTATGTAATGAACAGCATTTGGAAGGTGGAAGGGAAAAGGGGTCATTTTTCTCTGGCTGCACCTGAGGGAAGAGGTGAGTCTTAGGGATATTCTCATGTAAGCTTTCCTGAACCTTCAGCCCCAGAGTGGTAAGAAGCTGAGACCTATGCAGGCAACTTCTCTGGGATTCCTGAGCTTTATAGAGGTTTCCCTGCAAACTCATTGTCAGCTTTCTCATTCTCTACACCAGGCACCTGAGATCATACCTAAAGTCTCCCCTGAAATTCTGGCAATTCTTGTTTTAATGACTCTATGACTCCAGCAGCAAATTCTTTGGCCTTTGTTGCCCTGGCCCTTTCACAGTTGTGCAAGCTTTTCAATGCATTGCATTTCCATTTTCTATTCTGAATAATGAGTGAGTTTATCCTTTCTTGAGTGAACTCTCACTGATTCTACAGTATAATGGAAGATAAATAATTAAGCAGACAATCACAATGACCTTTTATGAAATCTCTTACAGAAACATTCATAACCTAAATGATAACTGTGAGATAACTACATTATAAGAAACTCAGTGCAGCAAGAACTATGTTATGTGCTCAGTAAGTAAGGGGTGGTTGAATGAATGAAAAAACAATGAATGAATAAATAGATGAGTGAATCTAGGTGGATAACAAGGAATGATATGAAGGAACAAGAATGAAACTAGAAAAATGAAACTTATTGAAAGTGTGAGTTTGTAAGAGATATTTTAAATTGGCTCACTAACACTCATGCCAAATACTTTCAAAAGTGACGCATCTGAGAAGCAAGAACTCTAATTTGCAGGTTCTCTTGCAGTTTGGGTTCTGGATGGAATGTAGGTTCTGCCTGTAAGATGTCCTATGTGCCACTTTGCCACTGAATTTCTTGGGAGAGAGAAGCAGAGGTTGAGTCTCCATGTTTCTGGCCCATAGGTGTAGAGAGGGAAGGTGCCTTTGAGCCAGCTACTGTAGCACCCAACCTTCCATTCTGCAACTCTCCTCATGGAGCAGAAGCAATGGCTCCTTGATGGCCAGATCTGTGACATCCTTTGAAGAATTTTCTAAAAGACCAGCCTTAATTTAATTCTATTCCTTAGCTTTTCCAATAAACCTGTGTTACCCACATTTATATATATAAATAAATATATTTATATATATAAATAATTTATATTTATATATTTATATACTATATATACATATATAGTTTAGCTAGGATAGATGTCATTGTCTATAGTAATAACTTACATTAATTCACATTATCCCCCAAAAGACATAATAACATAGAAGAGAGTACAATAGGACCAAGAATATGGTGTACACAAGGATTCAAGTTGTTTTCTTTTTTTTTAAAGATTTTATTTATTTGACAGAGAGAAACACAGGCAGAGAGGGAACACAAGCAGGGGGAGTGAGAGAGGAAGAAGCAGGCTTCCCGCCGAGCAGGGAGCCTGATGTGGGGCTTGATCCCGGGTCTCCAGGATCATGACCTGAGCCAAAGGCAGTTGCTTAACCAACTGAGCCACCCAGGCGCCCCTCAAGTTGTTTTCTATAACTGAAGAACAAATGGTATGTGAGGGAAAGCAACACATATGGCTGGAGGTTTGGATGCCAAATAAATGACAAGAATAATATAGCATTGAAATTACTCTAGATATTCACATCATATTTTGTATTTCTAAAATCTATTTAAAGTCCGTCCTTTTTCTGTCTTTACCTATCCTTAGCCAGGTTCATCATGTTAAATATATATGGATTAATTCTATTGTATTCACTATGGAAAAAGAAGGACATGAGCAGGAGTTCCTATTAAATGCCAGACACTAGCTAACTAATTTACAGAGGTCATGCAATTTTTTTTCAAGAGTACAAATATTGGACCATATCCTTAGGTTTAAACAAAAATCTTGTTTTTAGAACCAGATTCAACATGAATGACATTTGGACATTAATTAATTTATTCAATCAAGGTACATTGATTTATAAGATCTCTCCAACAGAAAGAATCTAGACCTTAACTTTAATCAAAGATCTTAACCTGTTTTCCTACCTCAAGATTTAGTACACTGCTTGGGATTTAGTACATCCTCAACATTGATTGCTGAATAACTTAATGGAAAGACTTCCCCAACTATTTCTATTTAAGGACATCCATTCTGTTTTATAGTTTGGGGGAAAAATGTTGTCAATGAAGCATCTTTCACTTTCTGTAATTTTATTGTCCAATTTTTCACAGTCCCCGGGGCCCAAAGCAGTGATTTGCATACAAAAAATACTCAGTATGAATAACTATATAAATAAGTTGGATAGCTGATTCAGATATCAAGTCTAATAGGTTAAGACATTAGTGTAAGAGATGATGTAGAGGCCTTACCATAAATGGACATTGGCCTGATGATCGCTTACCAGAACTGTTAATACATGACTGTTCACATGTAAAAAAAAATGTATTCTTTCAGGAAAACAGGATATTAACCACATAAGACACATGATGGTTGCCAACATCTGTCTTTTCTTATGGTGGTAATGATTTAGTGAACTCTGTATGTTTTATAAAATACTATCCAGTGTCCGTTAAGGAATATCTCACTGGGATGATTTGACCAACTTAATTACCCAGAACTTATTGCCATTGATTGAACTAACACAACTAAATTTCAGGGCCTGCAAAGATGAAGACTTTAATGATATCCTGAAAAACTGAGTCATAACTCAATTAAAACCTCCAGGGTGAACCCTTCTGAGATATGAAATTCTCATACTATCTTAGTTTTCCTTCTAAAATTCTAACATTTTAAATAGTGTAGGTAGCAAAGATTCTGTTCTAAGTGACCAATTATTGGAATATTTTTCCTTACTCTTCTTAATATTCTTTCATTTTCAGTAAACATAAATACTCAGGTAATACTATTCCTACTGGAAATAAATTGAACCTAACTAAAAATTGAAGCACCTGTTCACAACTTATATTTATTAAGGGCTTAAAAGGAAACATTATGGTCAACCTACTTCGTTTTCCCTGATCCTTCTTATGAATCAAAACTCTTGATATTACATAGGACTCTGACATTACTCTTTGTGGCCTAAGGAGTGATTCAATTCAAAAGAAACAGATACCATTATCTCAGCCAGTGAACCACTTACTACTATATAGTACTACCAATGGAAAGGCAGCCAAGGTATTCATTATGTTTTTCTCATTATCAAAGATCACATAAAGAGGTTACAAGATACTTTTCTAATCTCTGAATATAAGATGGTTTTCTAATTTTTCAAGATTTTTGTATTTGGGACAATATGATTAATTTCATCTGAAAAAATATCATTTTTCTAGTATTTTAGTACTCATTCAAAATGTAACTTAGATGCTTTTTTCCCCCATGTAATCTGTATGCAATAGCAGTGAAGCGGTAAATGAAAGTAGACAATAGTCATCTTCATTTTTTCCCTTCTATTCCAGGAAATAATTGGCCCATTGACACTGTTTGGAGTGTAGAGTTACCAGGAGTATAACAAAGTAAAACTTTCATTTCTTGTGGGCATTAATTGACCAGAAATTAGACTTTCTTTTAATTTGATTTGTTTCCTAGAAGAAAACAAATATTCTCTCACAAGCTATGAAGAATATTTTGAGAAGATAATCCCACCAGAAATTCATAAACCAGGGAGTTAACAGTGATTTTCATTGAGCATTCTGTTCTTTTTTCTTTACTCACTTGTCAGAATTTCTTCTGTGTATATGCTTCAAAGTGGAATTGCCCTAATATTTTTAGGTCTAGTTCACTCTCATCGAATTTCTCTTGCTCTGTACCAATCAGATAAATATACTCACTAAAAAGTTAAAAGCTCTCAAACTAGAACTTCTTTGTTTTCCAGCCATTAAATTTATAATTGTTTGTTTCTGAACTCATAATATTTGCTTCTTCCATTATCCTTAAGGGATGATCTCTATCCCTTCTTAAGACAGCTCCTCTATCCTTTCTCTGGATTATAGGTCCTTCCTATCATCTATTTATCTATCATCTATCATCTATCTATATCTATCTATCCATTGCGTTAAATGTATTTTATACATTTATCTTTGTTTGTTAGAATACATGCTGTTGTGTCCAATAATAACACGTATCATCACCATGACCTGTCATTGATCTATTTGTATATTTATTTTAAGGAATGTATTCCTCTTTATCTTTGAACTCCTATCTTAATGTTTTCTTTATGTATACAAAGAAAATACATTGGAAAATTTCATTGCACAATTTTTTTTTCCCTATTTACAGCTAAGTATCTTCTTTCAGTTGTGATTGAGCTCAGGTTTCTAGGATAGAAAACCTAAAAGAAGAGTGGTTTGCCAGAAATTTATTTCTGTCTTCTGAAATGAAATTTGAAAGCCCATAATCTGAGACTGGTACCGCCGCTCAGTTATTTCATAACAAATCAGGTCCTCCCAGTTTACTGCAGTGACATCAACAGGGTGTAGCCCTCATCAGTTGGGCCAAAAGCAGCAGTGGAAGCTTCGGCCATTGTGTTTCATTCCAGGAGACAGGAAGGAAGACCGGACAAAGAAGGAGGACACCAATGGGTGTGTGGCAGCACTCTTTTAAGAAAACTTCCTGCCCATCAAACACATCCTTTTATAACTCAAGTGCCAGATGTTAGTTATTAAGGTGAAGAGGGGGATGGAAAAATGCTGTATTCCAAGTAACCATGGGATTTGCCAAATTTTAGGGTTTAATTTTGCATGAAAAGAGGAGCTATGAGGGTGGCACCTGATATCCCCCCACACACATTTCTAAACCCATTTTGTATTTTTCTTTTCCAAATCTGTTCTCTTGTCTGGCATCTATCTCCAGTCCTCCATTAAAACTTCTTGCAAAGGCCATCAGTGAACTCTACTACTGTACACCCCTCTCTCTCCTCACCCAACTAGTGTTCTCAGTAGATACAAGATTCATAATTAACTACTTCCTGGGAGAGCTTCTTTTATGACTCATGGAAGAAGATGCTCCTCAGCTACGTATACATCTATTTTATATCATAGTCGCCTATTCAGGGTCTTCTTTCTCCATCCAGATTTTAAATATTGGAATTCATTAGAACTAAGCTCCCATCACTCTCCTCACTTTACACCTCTCAAAGTCATCTTATTCAATTATGTGGTAGTAAACATCACCTTCAAAATCTTCAAATTTTTAGCCAGTAGCTTCCCAGATATTATAAGTTAACTCAGAGACACCTCAGACCACACCCCCTGAGAACATCCACCCTTGACCACACTCAACTCTACCTAAATTAGATTTCCCCATTGTAATTTCCTACGGTCCTGTGTTTTTCCCTGAAGTACCATGTTTATGCCTTTTTTAATTTGATATTTGTCTTCTTTCTCTCAGCACTAAACTCAAAAGGCCTGGAGTAAAGTGTTATTTAATAAGCATTTGTTGAATGATGAGATGATTTAAACAGTGACATAGAGCAAATGTCACGATGGGCATCTGCAGAAAGTACACAGGGCACACATGTCAGAGGAACTATTTAAAGTTCAAGCACAGGAAATTATGCCATGGAGGAAGGAGTGAGACACACAGCAAGACCAGAAAAGATCATTGCAAAAGAAAAATAAATCACATTCCCTAGAAAATGGAGTGAAGTGTGTCCAGTAAAATAGCACAGGAAACAGACCATAAAAAGGGGCTTTTATATAAAGACATGCAGGCTTGGCAGTAAAGTTCTCATAAGCAGATGTTGTGTTAAAGCAGAGAGTGTGAACACCTCATGTGACTTGAGTGACAGTAGAAGAGCTGATAAATCAGACAGTTGGACAGGAACAGCAACAGAATCATCTCTGTCCAGAGCCCTCACACCACCCCGCTCTCAGAGGAGAGACTCGGGTGGACACAGCCATAGAACATGATTGAGTCAGCACAGGATTCACTTATAAACTGAGTGGAGTCATGGTTTCCGCATTGTGTGATGTTCATGCTGCTGATAACCAACTTCTTATTTTAAATCCCCAAAATAGGAACATTTGTGACCTCTTGCCTTTTGCTAGGCACATTTATAAGAGCTTTATTTGTATCAGTTTATTGAATTTTCCTAATAAATTCATGAGGAAAGAAGTATTATTCTTTCCATTTTACAGATGAGGAACAGAGACATGAAAACCTAAGTAATTTGCTTTCAGTCATATAGATAATAAAAGGAGAAACTCTATTTGAATAGTTGCACTAACTGACCTCTTACCATACTATGTTGCCTTTTACTTAAAATATTTCAATATTAGTAATACTAAATATATAGGGAAATTTTGAAGGATATTGACAAATTTTCCAGACAAGTAACAAATATATCTAACCACATGTTTTTCACTGAAGAGTTAGAAAAAGCACAGTGAAATACTGTATCTTTTTACTTCCTAACTGCTCAATGCCTCTCTGTATAATAGTAACAGTAGCAAATAATAATTTAAATAAAGCTAAATATTTAAAGAGAATCAACTTAATTAGAATGCCAGAATGTTAAAATCTGCTTAGGGAAATAAGCAGATCTTTCCCAACATGCAACTGGGTTATATCCTGATAATACATCACAAATTTAAAATATAAGTAAAAGTGCATTTCAAACACCTAAACTACTGAACATCAGAGCTTAGCCTAGTCTACCTTAAATTTTTATTTGTTTGTTTTAGATTTTATTAATTTATTTGTAAAAGAGAGAGAAAAAGAAAGCACAAGCAGAGAGAGATGCAGGCAGAGGGAGAAGCAAGCTACCCACTGAGCAAGGAGCTAGATGCTGGACTAGATCCTAGGACCCTGGGATCATGATGAAAGCCAAAAGCAAATGTTTAACCAACTGAGCCACACAGGCATCCCCTTAGCCTATCTTAAATGTGCTTAGAACACATATAAGCTTACATTGGGCAGAATCATTGAACGCAAAGGCTATTTTATAATAAAGTGTTGAATACTTCATATCATTTATTGATTACTCTCCTGAAAATGAAAAACAGCATAGTTGTATGGGTGCAGAATGACTGTAGCTTTATCAGTTGTTTATCACATGGTGATTGTGGCTGACAGGAGCTGCCACTGCTCAGTATTATGAGAGAGGATCCTGCTACACACATCATGGCCCAGAAATAGATCTCAATTCAAAATTCAAACTATGGTGTCTACTGAATGCCCATCTCTTTTACACCAACACAAGGTCAAAAAATTATTAAGTTGAACCATCACAAGTTAGAGACTGGCTGTATAGTCTCGTAAAACAAAGAATAAATCAGAGAGTGTATCATAAATGGACCGTAAGCTATGGACAATCATCATTTTAAAATTATGGAAAGAAGATTCCAAATCAAGAGGATCATTCAGGGAAGTCTTCATAGCTGAGTGAGAATTTGAGTTGGTTTTACATCACAGATAGATTCAGATATGCAGAGAGAAGAAACAGTGGGTAGGGATACATGAATTATTACCATGACTTTTTCATCAATCCAAAAATAAAAAGAGGTTTGATTATGAAGATAAATATTATTTTAGCTATTTTGGCTGCAGAGTAGTCCTGACCAATAAGAAAATGTAATACCTTTAGTAGTTATTACGTTTTGCATTTATATAACAGAATATAACAGGTTCCTTTACTTTTGTCTGGAGGGGTTTTTTTGTTTGTTTATTTTTTGTTTTTTACCAGTTTGCATTTATTTCTTTCAAACTCATTTTCTTTCTTTACAATCTGATCTCACCTTTATACTATTTATTTAAAATGAATAGTATAACGTTGCCTTCTCTTTGCGGATTTCTTGATTTTCCTTTACTGAGATGAGTATCCTGTTTATATCTTTTTTCCCTATTTTATTTTTTATTTTATTTTATTTTTTTATTGTTATTTAATTTTTTTTCCAGTGTTCCAAGATTCATTCCCCATTCCCCACACCCAGTGCTCCATGCTTTAGGTGCCCCCAGTACCCACCACCAGGCTCTCCCATCCCTCCACCCCCCTCCCTCCAAGTCCCTCAGTTTGTTTCTGTGTCCAAAGTCTCTGTTGTTTCGTTTCTCTCCCTGAATTACCCTACTTCCCATTTAGTTTCCTTCTCCCACTGTCCTCCAGGTTACCCCTCATGCACCGCAAGTAAGTGAAACCATGCGATACTTGACTTTCTCTACTTGGCTTATTTCACTCAGCATAAACTCTTCCAGTCCAGTTCATGTTGCTACAAAAGTTGGATATTCATCCTTTCTGATGGAGGCGTAGTATTCCATTGTATATATGTACCACATCTTCTTTATCCATTCATCTGTTGATGGGCACCTTGGCTCTTTCCACAGTTTGGCAATTGTGGCCATTGCTGTGATGAACATTGGGGTACATATGGCCCTTCTTTTCACTACATTTGTATCTTTGGGGTAAATGCCCAGTAGTGCAATTGCAGGGTCATAGGGTAGCTCTATTTTTAATTTTTTAAGGAATCTCCACACTGTTTTCCAAAGCGGCTACACCAGTTTACATTCCCACCAACAGTGTAAGAGGGTTTCCCTTTCTCCACAGCCTCTCCAACACTTGTTGTTTGCTGACTTGTTAATTTTGGCCATTCTGACTGGTGTAAGGTGGTATCTCAGTATGGTTTTGATTTTAATTTCCCTGATAGCTAGTGACGCTGAACATTTTTTCATGTGTCTGTTAGCCGTTTGTATATCTTCTATGGAGAAGTGCCTCTTCATGTCTTGCCCATTTTTTGATGTGTTCATCTTCTTTTTGGATGTTGAGTTTGAGTAGTTCTTTATAGATCTTTGATACCATCCCGTTGTCTGTAGTGTCATTTGCAAATATCTTCTCCCATTATGTGGGTTGCCTCTTTGTTTTGTTGACTATTTCCTTTGCTGTACAGAAGCTTTTTATTTTGATGAAGTCCCAGAAGTTCATTTTCACTTTTGTCTCCTTTGCCTTTGGAGACTTGTCTTGAAAGAAGTTGCTATGGCCTATGTCAAAGAGGTTACTGCCTATGTTCTTTTCCAGGATTTTAACGGATTCCTGCCTCACGTTAAGGTCTTTCATCCATTTTGAGTTTGCCTTTGTGTGTGGTGTAAGAGAATGGTCTAGTTTCATTCTTCTATATGTAGCTTTCCAATTTTCCCAGCACCATTTATTGAAGAGACCGTCTTTTTCCCACTGGATATTTTTTCCTGCTTTGTCAAAGATGATTTGTCCATAGATTTGTGGGTCCATATGTGGACTCTCCACTCTGTTCCATTGGTCTATTTCTTTGTTTTTGTGCCAGTACCATGCTGTCTTGGTAATCACAGCTTTGTAATAAAGCCTGAAGTCAGGTAACGAGATGCCCCCAGCTTTGCTTTTCTTCTTCAGCAATTCCTTAGCGATTCAGGGTCTTTTTGGTTCCATATAAATTTTAAGATTGTTTGTTCCAACGTTTTGAAAAATGTTGGTGGAATTTTGATCGAAATGGCATTGAAAGTATAGATTGCAATAGGAAGTAGGGTACGCGGGGAGAGAAACAAAGCATGAGAGACTTTGGACACAGAAACAAACTGAGGGTCTTGGAGGGAAGGAGGTGGGGGATGGATGAGCCTGGTGGTGGGTACTGAGGGCACGTATTGCATGGAGCACTGGGTGTGGGGCATAAACAATGAATCTTGGAACACTGAAAAAATAAAATAAATTTAAAAAACATATATTATCAAAGACTTAATGAGTTTTAGTTTTTCCAGTGATGAGTGAGCTGACCATATGCTAGTTCTATTTACTCTTTTAGTTAAACTGCCATCAGTGGAAGGGAATATCAGCATGATTCAAAGACATGGTCACAATGGGACAGAGGACATTACCCACTGTCTTATCATGCTGAGAGAGTAGGTTTTCCTCTCTATCCCTTTTCTCCACCATTTTATAGTATCTGTAAAGAGGAAAGGTTGGTAACATAAAGTTTATGATCATTTAATTTTCAAAAGTTCAAAAGTTAACATTAATATTTCTAATTGACTATGAGATTTTCTTTATTTTCTTTCTTTTTTTTGTCAGCTGTGAAATTTTCTTAATTCCTATGAATATCCTCATGAAAGAATTGCAAAATTAGGCAACTTGAAATTTTTTTTTTAAAGATTTCATCTATTTGACAGAGAGAAACACAGTCAGAGAGGGAACACAAGCAGGGGGAGTGAGAGAGGGAGAAGCAGGCCTCCCGCCGAGCAGGGAGCCCGATGCGGGAGTCGATCCCGGGTCTCCGGGATCATGACCTGAACTGAAGGCAGCCGCCCAACCAACTGAGCCACCCAGGTGCCCCGGCAACTTGAAATTTGAATTGCATCTGTCTCTCTTACAGGATAATGGTTCACGAAGACATGACCCTGGTCACCATTGTAGCCCCAGCATGGACACAAAATGTCAAAGGTTGTCAATGGATATTTATTGAACCTGAAATAAAACCAATTAAAACAAAGCAAGAAAGATCTGAGAAATCCTAACCCTTTGTCTTTTTCAAAACTGAGGGCAACATATATATTTTTTTAATTGAAAGGAATTTTAAATACAATTAAGATAAATTTAGTGGCATGGATATCAAGATGGTACAAAAAATGTCAAAATATAGACAGACCTTGAAGACTGTGGTTTAAATTTCTTATATTACAAAGGAATCAGAAACCCAGAGAGGAAAGGGACTTGTTGAGAAAACACACAAATATGTGTGGCAGAGCAGAGATTACAAATCTGCATTCTTTTTGTATTCAACATGTCATCAAATGCATGCAGTTCTTTAAGCTTCACATAAATTTAGTTTTATTCACAGCTATTGAGATGGGAGTCACATATTCTATCTGCTTTACCTGGGGATACTAGATGAGAGGTTCATATTTTTTCTATATGCCTCTGACTTTGAGCTCTGCATATATTAAAATAATTCCACTCACAGATCACCTCACCATCCTATATGACTCCCCTGTTTAAATCCAGTTGGGCCAGCTGTACAAATTGTTCTTTCTTTGATTTCCCCAACCCCATCTCTTCTTTACCCACTCTATTCTCTTATCCCTAATTCCTACTTATTTATTATGCAGAAGAATTCGCATATCTATTTTTCTTTTACAGGTAAAGCCTGCTACCCCCCACTATTTTCCATCTCCAAATATTTAGCTAGGGATTTTCCAAAATGGAAATCATCCATTTTAATTTTTTTCTCTAAAAAGTAACTGTGATTTTCAAGCTCAAAAAAGAATAGATTTTCACCTAGATTCCATTTCTTTGAATTGCTGCCAAAAATAGTTATCTTATAGAGTTCACATAATTTTAAAAAGGAAATTTTCTGCCTTTATCAAGATAAGATGCAATCTAAAAAAGAAAATTAGAAATATGAAAACCTCTACTGTGACTATGAAAATTTTTCTCCTCATCAGAAAGGTAATGGATTTGGCAATCACACATGGGTCTAACTTTATACTTAAGGATAAGTCTTGCAGCCCTTCATGAAGTTCCACATTGTTTCTATATATGTATAGTGGAATTTATGCTTTATTTTTGAAAATATAATTCATATGGTTATAAAATTCAAATGATGTACAAAGATATTAGAAAATAGGAAAGCTCATGATAGTTCTCCACCCAGAACCACCATATAGCACAACTCTAAGGGCCAATCACATAAAAAACAATAGTAGTGGGATCACTTAGAAGACAACTTCAGCCTCAGATTGGGTGTGACCTCATGCCTGACTCCACTCCCTAGAAGAAACTGCTATTTTTAAATCAACTTTAAAAAACATTCTTATGTACAATGAACTAAGACCATTGATAATGTACAATTTAATAATTTCAACAAGTGCCTATAAACATGAAATCATCATTCCATTAAAGATACAGAGCATTTTCTCTTTTACAGAAGTTTTTGGTCTGCTACTTTTCAGACAGTCCATCCCAGAACCATGAGTCCCAGTTCAACCACTAACTGGCTTTCTGTCACTTATGATTTTGCTCTATCCAGAAATACACATAAATGAACTCAGGATATGTGTATCTTTTGAGTCTAGCATTGTTCACTCACCACATATTTTTTAAAAAGTGTTTATTCATGTTATTCTTTTTTTAATATATTTTTTAAAGATTTTATTTATTTACTTGATGGAGAGAGAGAGAGAGAGAGAGATCACAAGTAGGCAGAGAGGCAGGCAGAGAAAGAGGAGGAAGCAGGCTCCCTGCTGAGCAAAGAACCCAGCGGGCCTTGATCCCAGGACTCTGAGATAATGACCTGAGCCAAAGGCAAAGGCTTTAACCCACTGAGCCACCCAGGTGCCCAATTTATTCATATTATTGAGTGTATCAGTAGTTTGCTCCTTTAGATAACTGATGAGTATTCCATTGTATACATATTTTGAAGTTTGTTATCCATTCACCTGTTTATGGCCATTGTGTTGTTTCCTTTAGAGGGTTATTATGAATAAAGCTTCTGTAAACATGCAAGTAGAAGACTCTGTGTACACATGTTTTCATTTCCCTTTGGTAAATAATTAGGAATGAAATTGAGAAAAGATAAAGTACCATTTAACATTTCCAACAGAAACATATGAGGATCCCATTTGTTATCACTAATACTGCCTTTAAAAAAATTATTTATGCCTTTATAATAAGTTACTAATTGGTAACTAATTTGACTTTAATTTGCATTTCCCTAATCAGCCTATTAATTTTTACAAACAAACAAATACCAAAATTTTAACTGGGATTACCTTTAATCCATCATTCAATTTAGGAAGAATTTTCATCCTAACAATACAGAGTTCTCTATTCCAAGAACACAGTAAATCTTTACATCCATTTATGTATTTAATGTCAGCCAGCAGAGCTTATCATTTTCAGTGTACAGTTCTTGAGCATATATATTTTAATTTATCCCTAACTACTTCATATTTTGTTACCATTTTATTTGGAATTATACTTTTATATTTTTTATTTCTTTTTATATTTTTTTATTTCTTTTCTAATGGTTTGTTATTGGTACCTAGAAATATTTAGTTTTGAATTGTAACTTTATGCCTTTCAGTCTTGCTAAACTAACTCTCTGATAGTTTTTGTTTAAAAATTTCTTAGGCTACTTAATAGGATCGCTTATGCCATCTATGAATAAAGAAGATTTTACCTGTTTCTCTCAATCTGTATGCTCCCCTTTTTCTTCAGTACCACCAGCACAATGCTGAATAAAAGAGAAGAGAGGGTATCCTTGCCTTGTTCTCAATCATGGTGGGGGTGGGCAAAAGGAGTATCTTTAGTCTTTTACTGATTAGTATATTACTTGTGGATTTTGAGATGCCCTTTATGAAGTTGAGGAATTTCTCTTTTTTAAAAGATTTTATTTATTTATTTGACAGAGAGAAACACAGCTAGAGAGGGAGTACAAGCAGGGGGAGTGAGAGAGGGAGAAGCAGGCCTCCTGCCCAGCAGGGAGACCGAAGTGGGGCTCAAATCCAGGACTCTGGGATCATGACCTGAGCTGAAGGCAGACACTTAAAAACTGAGCCACCCAGGTGCCCCAAAGTTGAGGAATATCTATTTTAGTTTACTAAAAACTTCTATCATAGATGAACACTGTTAAATATTTTTATTTATTTATGGACATACTCCTTTTTTTCTGTTTTACTCTATTAAATTTTTTAACATGCACTAATTTATTTTGAAATATAAAGCAAACTGGAATTCCTGAAATGAATCTCATTTGGTCAAAATGTGTAATTCCTTTGATGTAGTGTTGGATATCGTTTGCTAAAAATTTGATAAGTATTTATGTATCTATGTTTATGAAAAATGTGGGGATATAGTATGCTTTTCTTGTCTTAATCTAGTCTTGATATCAGAACACTGACCTCATACAATAAGTTGGGAAGTACTCCCTTATTCTGAATGATATTTTTTGAAAGCTTGTTATTTCTTCCTTAAATATTTAATGAATTTTCCCTTGAAAAAAATTAATGAATTTTCCCTTCAAAATTTGAGTTTAGAATTCTTTCAACTATTATTTTTACTTTTAGTTTATTTAATAGATATAAAGCTGTGATAGGCAGAATAATGGCCTCTCAAAGATGTCTCTACATCTTAATTTCTTGAACATATGAATATATTACTTTATATAGCAAAGGAGAATTAATATAGCAATTACTAATCAGCTGACTATAAAATGGGGAAATTATCCTTATTATCTGCTTAGACCAAATGAAATTATTAGAGTTCTAAACATAAAAGAGGAAGGTAGAAACACCAGAGTCAGAATGATACAATTTGGAAAAAAATCAACTGCTCATTGCTGACTTAGAGGACAGATGAAAAGGCATGAACCAAAGAATCCGTGTGTCCTCTGAAAGATGGAAAAGACAAGGAAACAGTTTCTTCTCTAGAGCCTCTTGAAAAATGGCAGCTCTATTGACACGTTGGTTTCAGTTCAGTGGATCCCACTTTAGACTTCTGACCTCCAGAAATATAACATAATATATTTGTGTTGTTTTAAGTTGCCAAGTTTGTTGTGATTTGTTATACCAGCAATAGAAAACTAATATAAAAGTTATTGATATTTTCTATTTCTTCTCATGTGAGTTTTGGTTAAGTGTGTCTTTCCAACAATTACTCGTTCTATTTGTGTTGTCAAATGCATTGTGTAAATCTATTTATAGTATTTATTTATTAATTATAATGACTATGGGTACATAGTGGTATATCTTTTTTTATCCTAATGTTGGAATTGCATGTTCTCCCTCTTTTTTGAAGTGTCTAGTTACAATTTTCACATGTATTTTTTAAAATTTTCAAAGAACTGCCTTTATTTTTTTAATATTTTTTCTATTGCATGCTTTTTTTTTCTGTTCCATTTATTTCAGCTCTATGTTAGTTAGTTACTTTCTTCCTTTCACCTGAGTTTAATTTGCTCATCCTTATTCTCATTAAACTTGGATCTTCAACTTTATAGTATTAATTTTCTGAAGGTAAGAATTTGAAGTCATACATATTCCTCTAAAACTCCATTTTAGCTGCATCACATTAGTTTTTTTTTAAGATTTATTTATTTATTTATTTATTTATTTATTTATTTATTTATTTGACACACACAGAGAGAGAGATCACAAGTAGGCAGAGAGGCAGGCAGAGAGAGAGGAGGAAGCAGGCTCCCATCTGAGCAGAGGGCATGATGTGGGCCTCGATCCCAGGACCCTGAGATCATGACCTGAGCTGAAGGCAGAGGCTTTAACCCACTGAGCTGCCCAGGTGCCCTGCATCACACTAGTTTTGATGTATTGTGTTTTCATTATAATTCAGTTAAAAAAATGTTTCCTAATTGCCCTCATGCTGTTTAGAAATGAGTTAACTAATTTCTACATATTTCATCCTTTTCAAGATATTTTATGGTTTCTAATATAATTTTATTGTGATCAGAAAACATACTCATTTTCAGTATAATATTTTGAGTTTTTGAAATGAAATCTATTAAGACTTTTTTTATGGCCCATCACATGGTCTCTCTTACCAAAGTTCTATATGGGTTTCAAAGAAATGTTTTTTCTGCAGCTATTGAGTGTGGTTTTCTATAAATGCAAACTAGGTTAAGGAAGTTTGTAGTGTAATTTGTATCTTTTATATCCTTACTGGTTATTTTTCTAGTTAATCTTTTCATTATTAAATGAGAGGACTTAGTCTCTAACTATAATTGTGAATTTGTATGCATTTTTATTTAGTTTTGACAATTTGGACTTCATTACTTTTGAGGCATTTTTATTAGCTCATATATATTTATAATTGTTACACTTTCAGAATATATTGATCCTTTTACTGCTATTAAGCATTCATTTTTTTCATCTGCAGTGCTTCTTGTCTCGATGTTGACAGTGCCAGAAAGATCAATGCAGAAATCATAGGCAGGGCTTTGCTCAAAACAGATATTTGCAATATATCTGAACAATAATTAAGAATAACAGTCAAAAGATAACTAGCCAGGCTTGAAAGAAGCACAGAAGACACCAAAGAAACCCTTGCTACAGACACAAAAGGCCTAAAAATTAGCCAAGGCCAAATAAAAAAAAAATGCTCTGAGATGCAAAACTAACTGGATGTTATCACAATAAAGATGGAAGAAGCAGATGATTGAATAGATGATACAGAAGATAAAATTATGGAAAATAATAAAGCCAAAAAAAAGGGAAAGAAAACTATTAGATCATGAATATAGACTTAGGGAACTCAGTGATTCCACAAGGAGTAATAATGTCTGTACCATAGAAGCACCAGGGGAGGAGCAGAGAAAGGGGCAGAAGGTTTCTTTGAACAAATTACAGCTGGTAACTTCCCTAATCTGGGGAAGGAAACAGGCATTCAAGTCCAAGAGGCACACCCTCAAAATAAAATAAAACAGGCCAACACCAAGATATATCATAGTGAAACTTGCAAAATGCAAAGATAAAGAGAGAATTTTGAAAGTAAGTAGGGACAAAGTTCCTTAATCTACAAGAATAGACACATAAAGTTAGGAGCAGTCCTGTCCACAGAAACCTGATTGGCCAGAAGAGGTATATTCAACATGCTAAATGGGAAGAATATGATATATTCAACATGATAAATGGGAAAAATATGCAATCATGAAAACTATATCCAGCAAGGCTGTTGGATAGATAGATAGATGATAGATAGGAGAGATGGAGGTATAGATAGGAGAGAAAAAGCATTTCCAAGACAAGCAAAACCTAAGAGTTCATGAACACTAAAACCAGTGCTGCAAGAATGATTAAAGAGGACCCTATGAGCAGGAAAGAGAAACCAAAAGCAACAAAGACTAGAAAGGAACATAGTGGATCTACAAGAACAGCCACTTTATAAGTGATACAATGGCACTAAATTCATATTTATCAATAATTACTCTAAAAGTAAATGGACTAACTTCCTCACTCAAAAGTCATGGGATATCAAAATGGATTAAACAACAACAACAACAACAACAATAAAACAGGACCTGTAGATATGCTGCTTATAAGAGGCTCATTTTAGACCCAAAGACATCTCCAGATAGAAAGCAAGTGGGTGGAGAACTATATATAATGCTAATGCACATCAAAAGAAAGTTAGAGTAGTCATGTTTAGATATGATAAACATGATTTTAAACCAAAGACTATAATAAGACACGAAGAAAGACACTATATTATAATAAAAGGGTCTATACAATGACAAGATCTAAGAATTGCGAATATTTACACCTCCATCTTTGGAGCACCCATATATATAAATCAATTAATACCAAACAGAAGAAACTCATTGATGATAATATACTAAAATAGTAGGGGATTTTAATATCTCACTCATAGCAATGAACAGATTATCTAAGCAGAAGATCAACAAGGAACAATGGCCTTGAATGGACCAGATAGACTTAACAGATATATTATATTCAAAGAATTTCATCCTAAAGCATCAGAATACACATTCTTCTTAAATGTGCATAGAACATTCTCCAGAATAGATCATTTAGGGGTCACAAATCAGGCCTCAACATGTAGGAAAAGATTGAGATCATACCATGCATATTTTCAGACTATAACACTATGAAACTTGAAGTGAAGCAAAAGGAAAAAAAAGAGAAAGAAAGAAAGAAAGAAAGAAAGAAAGAAAGAAAGAAAGAAAGAAAACAAATACATGGAGGTTAAAGAACATCCTATTAAATAATGAATGACTTAATCAGGAAACTAAAGAAGAAATTGAAAAAAAAAATTGGAAGCAAATGAAAATCAACCCATGACAGTTCAAAACCTTTGGGATGTAGGAAAGGTGGTCATAAGGGGGAAGTATATAGCAATACAAGTCTTCTTCAAGAAGCAATAAAAGTGGAAAATAAAAAACTTAAGTAACAATTAAAAAAAAAAGAAGCAATAAAAGTCTCAAATCACAACTTAACCTTATACCTAAGCAAACTGAAAAAAGAACAACAAACAATGCCTTGAACCGCAAAAGAAGTGAAATAATTAAGATTAGGAGATTAGGGAAGAAATAAATGATATAGAAATAATAATAAAAAAACAGACTAGATCAATGTAACCAGGAGGTAGTTCTTTGAAAGAATTAACAAAATTGGTAATCCCCTCACCAGACTTATCAAAAAAGAGAAATGGCCCAAATAAATAAAATTGAGGAAAAAGAGGAGAGATCACAACTAACACTACAGAAATACAAACAATTATAAGAGAATATTATGAGGAGTTATATGCCAGTAAATTGGGCAATCTGGAAGAAATGGATAAATTCCTAAGAATATATAAACTACCAAATCTGAAACAGGAAGTAACAGAAAATCTGAACAGACCAATAAACAGCAAAGAAGTTGAATTAGTAATTAAAAGTCTCCCAACAAACAAGAATCCAGGGCCAGATAGCTTTCCAGGGGAATTCTACCAAACATTTATTTTATTTTTTCCTACCAAACATTTAAAGAAGAATTCATACCTATTCTTCTGAAGTTGGTCCAAAAAAATAGAAATGGAAGGAAATCTAAACTCATTCCATTAGACCGGCATTATCTTGATTTCAAAACCAAACAAAGGCCCCATTATAAAGGAAAATTACAGACCAATATCCCTGATGAACATGGATGCAAAATTTCTCAAAAGATACTGATTGAATCCAACAGTAAATTAAAAGGATTATTCACTATGATCAAGTGGGATTTATTCCTGGGCTCCAGGGGTGGTTCAATATCCATGAATCAATCAACCTGATATACCACAGTAATAAAAAAAGGATAAGAACCATAGGATCTTCTCAGCAGATGTGGGAAAAGCATTTGACAAAGTACAGCATCTTTCTTGATAAAAACCCTCAACAAAGTAGGGATAGAAGGAACATATGAAAGATCCACAGCTAATATCACCTTCAATGGAGGAAAATCTGAGAGCTTTTTCCCTAAAGTCAGGAACAAGACAGGGATGTCCACTCTCACCATTATTGTTCAACATAGTACTGGAAGTTCTAGCCTCAGAAATCAGACAACAAAAAGAAATAAAAGGCAATGTACTTGGTTGTTCAGTCAGTTAAGAGTCAAACTCTTGATTTTGGATTAGGTCATGGTCTCAGGGTTATGAGATTGAGCCTTGCATCAAGCTCTACCCTGAGCATGGACCTTCTCTCTATGCCCCTTCCCCTGAATCATCCGAAAAGAAAGAAAGAAAGAAAGAAAGAAAGAAAGAAAGAAAGAAAGAAAGAAAGAAAGAAAGAAAGAAAGAAAGAAAGAGGGAGGGAGGGAGAAAGGAAGGAAAGAAAGAAAGAGAAAGAAAGAAAAAGAAAGAAAGAAAAAGAAAGAAAGAAAGAAAGAAAGAAAGAAAGAAAGAAAGAAAGAAAGAAAGAAAGAAAGAAAGACATTAAAAGGCATCCAAACCAGCAAGGAAGAGGGCAAACTTTCACTCTTTGCAGACCACATGATACTCTATGTAGAAAACCAGAAAGACTTCACCAGAAAATTGCTAGAACTGATTCACAAATTCAACAAAATTGCAGGATATAAAATCAATGTACAGAAATCTGTGCATTTCTATACACCTATAAGCAGAAAAAAATCAAGGAAATCAATCCCATTTATAATTACATCAAAAGCTATAAGATACCCAGGAATAAACCTAACCAAAGAAGTAAAATATCTGTACTCTGAAAACTACAGAACACTTATAAAAGAAATTGAAGAAGACACAAAGAAATGGAAAAGTATTACTTGCTCATAGGTTGGAGGAACAAATATTGTTAAAATGTCTATACTATGCAAAGCAATCTATACAGTCAAAGCAATAACAAAATAACATCAGCATCTTTCAGAGAACTAGAACAAACCATCCTAAAATTTGTATGGGACTAAAAAAGACCTTGAGTAGCCAAAGTAACATTGAAAAAGAAAACCAAAGCTAGCGGTATCACAATACTGGACACCAAGCTATATTACAAAGCTGTAATCATCAAGACAGTATGGTACTGGCACAAAAATAGACACATAGATAAATGGAACAGAATAGAGAACCCAGGACCCACAACTATATGGTCAACTAATCTTTAATGCAGCAGGAAAAATATCCAATGGAAAAAAGACAGTCTCTTCAACAAATTGGGTTGAGAAAACTGGACAGTGACATCCAGAACAATGAAACTGGACCACTTTCTTACACCATATTTTTGTGGTTTATTCATTCAAAATGTATGAATGAGCTAAATGTGATATAGGAAACCATCAAAATCCTAGAGGAGAACACAGGCAGCAATCTCTTTTACTTAGACCACAGGAACTTCCTACTAGACACATCTTTGGAAGCAAAGGAAACAAAAGCAAAAATGAACTATTGGGACTTGAGCAAGATAAAAAAAAAAAAAAAAACTTCTGCACAGCAAAGGAAACAGTCAACAAAACTAAAAGGCAACCTATGGAATGGAACAATATATTTGCAAATGACATATCAGATAAAGGGCTAGTATCCAAGATCTACTTGGAATTTATCAAACTCAATATCCCAAAACAAATAATGCAATTAAGAAAGGGGCAAAAGGCATGAATAGACATTTGTCCAAAGAGGACATACAAATGGCTAACACACATATGAAAAAATGCTCAACATCACTCATCATCAGGAAATATAAATCAAAACTACAGTGAGATACTACTTCACATCTGTCACAATGGCTAAAATTAACAACTCAGGAAACAGCAGATGTTGGTGAGGATGTGCATAAAGAGGAATCCTCTTACACTGTTTTTGGGAATGGAAACTGATGCAGCCAATCTGGAAAACAGTATGGAGGTTCCTCAAGAATTTAAATTCCTCAAGAATTTAAAAATAGAACTACCCAATGACCCAGCAATTGCACTACTCAGTATTTATCCTAAGGATACAAAAATATTGATTCAAAGGGGTACATACACCCCAGTATTTATAGCAGCATTATCAACAATAGCCAAATTATGGAAAGAGTCCAAATGTCTATTGTCTGAAGAATGGAATACACATATACATACACCCCCCCCACACACACACACTATGGAATATTATGGAATATTACTCAGCCATCAGAAAGAATGAAATCTTGCCATCTGCAATGATATGTATAGAACTCGAGTGTCCTATGTTAAGGGAAATAAAGTCAGTCAGAGAAAGAGAAATACCATATGATTTCACTCATATGTGGAATTTAAGAAACAACACAGATGAAAATGGAAGAAAAGAAGGAAAAATAAAATAAGATAAAAACAGAGAGGGAGGTAATCCATAAAAACTCAACTACAGAAAACACACTGAGAGTTGCTAGAGGAGAGGCAGGTGGCAGGGCAAGCTAAAAAGGTGAAGGGCATTAAGGAAGGCCCTTGGTATGATGAGAACTGGGTGCATTATGAAAATGGTGAATCATTAAATTATACTCTTGAGACCAATACTACAGTATATGTTAATTTCACTTGGATTTTTAAAAAATCTTGGAAGAAAAAAATTGTTGCCCTACTTTCTTAAGGGCATACTTTCATACTGTTGTTTTCATTCTAAGCTTTTTCTGTTCTTTTATTTCTAGTTTCTTTTTTAATCTATGTATCTAACATGTATCTCTTGCAGATAACATGATGTTTCTCCTCCCCCCTTTTTTAAATTCCATTTTGGCAATTAAAAAAAAAAGGCAAAATTCCTGAATAATTAGGAACACAGTTCATTTAGGTTTTCTAACTTGCCATTGGTATTCCATTTGTCTCATCTTATGTTTCAAATTTTTTACATTTCTACCTTCTTTGGATTGCTTGATTTTTTTTATATTTCATATTAATTACTCTATTCGATTTCTATTAAATACTCATAAATTTCAGTGGTTATTCTAGAAATTATAATATAAATCTTTAACTTACTCTAATTTAAGTGTCTTAAATTAGGCAAGGACTACCAATTGGTATTTGTACATGCATCTAATTTATTTTTGTGAATTTCTTGAAGTTTAAAATAAAGTTGATGTTAAAGATCTATAATAAAAAGTGTAAAATTAAATCTAATCATATGTAATATATAACAAATATCAAAGAAAACAATGATAAATACAAAATTCAGAGAAATAATACAAAGCATTCCTATTTTTATAAGTGAGAAATGTGTTCAAAACACAAATATTAGAATTTATACAAAGCATTGGATGCATATCTACCAGTAGCTATGGCCAGAAACCATATATTTCACAGAGAAACACTGTCCATAATGAATGTAAGGAGCCACAAAGATCACAAGCAATATTATAATAATTGTAACCTGTGATTAAATAAGATTTTAAAATAATGCACAACTGACAGTTTTGAATAAATATCTGATCATTTTGTATAAAACATCAACATTGATATACATTTCTTTTTTTACATTAAAAAGAGGAAAACAATCTCATGTGTTTTAATTAAAACCACTTGATTCTATATTCTTTAGTCTAAGAGTATAAACATGAAAATAGTTAACTTATATTCATTTTTATATTGCTTACGCATTTATTATTTATCTATACAAATATAATTACTTACTTATAAAATTTTACTTAAAATGATTTATTTTTTATCTTGCTCTGACATTATGGAAATATAAATATACCATTTTATTTTTTTTAATTTTTATTTATTTTTATTTTTTAGATTAATTTATTTATTTTCAGTGTTCCAAGATTCATCGTTTATGCCCCACCCCTAGTGCTCCATGCAATACGTGCCTTCAGTACCCACCACCACGCTCTCCCATTCCCCCATCCCCTCCCCTCCAAGACCCTCAGTTTATTTCTGAGTCTAAAGTCTCTTATGTTCTAACTTGGAACAACTCAGAATACGTACATTTGTACTAACCCTAATTAAAAATCTAAATCCAAATTCAATTTAAAAGATGTAGCTTACTAAAGAATAATAATAAACTAAAGAGGAAGCAAAAAATAATATTTTATATTCTCAAAATTATTATACAGTTATGGATAGTAAGAAGAAAGATTTAATGAACAAATACATGTGAAATCATCTTCTAAAAAGGCAAGAATTTAAAGTGCTATGTTGCACTGTCATTCCAAATAAAATAAATGGGCTATCCCTTTTCCTATATGTATGCTTTAGTTTAGTTTTTATATGTATCTTGTGGAATAATCAGATACCCTCACTTTATTGATGAAGAAACTGAGAAATACATATTCATACAATTAATAGTCTGTAGAGCTACATTCAATTTCAGATGTTTGACTCTAAGTTCATTGCTTTTATACTGAGTCATGAAGCTTCGACAAAAATATAAATTCTCTTGATTTTGACTTTAACCTCATCCAATAAACTGAAGAACTCTCTTTTAGAATCTAAAGTCTGCAACAATCTCATTAAACTCTGCAAGATAAAAAGCTCCAGGGTGGTTCTCCTGCTGATCAGAAACACTCCAACCAAAATAAAAAGCAAAAACCAGAGGAGAGAAAGTAAAAAGGGGTAAGAATAGACAAAAGCCAAAAGAAAAAGAGCAGTACCTGGGGAGGGCTTTGAAGATCAAGCTCAATGCTGGCGGGGACTTGGGGTTGCACAGGAATTACATAAGTGATGCTGCCCAGACACCGTCCCTGCTGCCAAGTTAAAAATAAAAATTAAATTAAAAAAAAAAACAAAACAAACATGCTTGGCAGTTGAGAGGTAGCACTGATTTTAATTGGTGCATTTGATGTATGTTGACAAAGTACTCAATAAAAGTATATGTCTACTGGAGTGAGATGGTTTAAGGGAAGAGGAAGGACAATTAGGTAGTTAGATTTCTAAAGTCTTTTTTTTTTCTTTAACACAGAGTGGAGGAAGCCATTAAGGTCACTGATCAAGGCTTTTGGGTAGTCAGTAATTTAATTAAGATCAAATTACACATTTTAATTACCTAGCTCCAAAGAAACCAATGTGAAAATACTTGTATGGTATTGAATGAACAATTCAAGGGTTTCTCTTCTTAAATTCCACTTATCTCCCATTAAAAGAAGATATTTGAAGTCTTCATGTTAATCAAATTTTTTCATTCTTACTTGATGATTTAAAAATATAAATGTGCAAGTCTTTAAAACACTTTTTATACACACAGAGTGGTAGGCAGTTAAAACTTCATTTTTGGGCACCTGGGTGGCTCAGTGGGTTAAAGCCTCTGCCTTTGGCTCAGTCATGGTCTCAGGGTCCTGGGATCAAGGCCCGCATCAGGCTCTGTGCTCAGCAGGGAGCCCGCTTTCTCCTCTCTCTCTGCCTGCCTCTCTGCCTACTTGTGATCTCTTTCTCTGTCAAATAAAGAAATAAATAAAATCTTTAAAAAATATATAAAATAAAACTTCATTTTTATAAAATAAATTACAGTTTTAATTGTAAATTGACATTCTGATATAATATTTAGGAAAGAAAAAGAGGTAGGGTTAACATATATTGACTTACCAATCATTCAGCAAGGAACTTGACAGATATATTCTTTTATTTAAATGACACAACAGGGCATCAGTAGAGATGAAGAAACTGAGTATAAAAGTGAATAGGCAAATTAAGAATCATTGAGCTGAGATTCACACCCCAAAGTCATTTATTTCAAAACCTATACTCTTAACTCATAGCCACTCTGTTTCCCTCTCTCATCTCCCTCCACCCACAAAATGATAACTAGTGATTGTGAATGGGAACTTCATCTTTCCTTGATAAGATAAAATCCCATTAATGTCCACCAATAACTAAATCAGATTATATTGGGATGAGATGTGAAAAAAAGGCAAAGAAATCTTGGGGTGCCTGTGTGGCTCAGCTGGTTGATCATCTGACTTCACCTCAGGTCTTGACTCCAAGGTCCTAGGATCTGCCCCCAGTCAGGCACCCTGCTCAGCAGGGACTCTGCTTGTCCCTCTTCCTGTACTCTTTCCCCTGCTAGAGCTCTCTCTTTGTACCTCTCTCTCAAATAATTAAATAAAAATTTTTAAAAAATTTTAAAAAGGCTTGTCTTCTCAATAGCAGTTCCACAACCAAATGCATCCACTTATTTGACATTTAATCAAGTCTTCTTTGAAAAGAGACAAGATTACTTTATTGGGGTCAAATGATTATTTAAAATAAAATAATCAGAAAATGCAGATCACAAAATTCTTAAATTTTCAGAGAGGCTTGGATCATAATCCCAGAGGCTCTTCCATGGCTGTTCCAAGTTTTATTCTCCATTTCAACACTAACATAGGAGCTATTGTTCTACTCTTGAGTTTACAGTTTTTGTTTTTGTTACATTTTCAAAAGATGAATTTTCAAAGACCCCCACAAATCAATGAGGATTAGCAGTTGAGATTGTCAAAACTGGCTCAGCCTGAAGAAAAAGAAAACTAGATCCTCAAATAATGCTACATTCAATGGTGAAATCCTGATAGATCTGACAGATTAAAGGTTCACAAGTGAAGGGTCAAACGATAAGTTTAATAGAAGAGAGTGTAGTTTAACACCATTGTGTTCTAAGAGTGAGGAAGGACTTTCTAAGTAAAACCTACAAAATGTTGAACTATAGAGAATTCAATTACAGTTCAAAATAAAGGATTTTTTTCAAACAAAGGACACCATACATAGAGGCAAGAACCATGATAAGAGTTAATACCTATAGAGAGCTTACTGTGAGCCAAGAACCTTTTCTATGAGTACGCCCATTTTGCTGTTGAATCAAGCACAATAATGACAACTAAAGAGATAAAGTAACTTGTCCAAGATCATACGGATAGTTAAATAAGGAGTCCGTGTTCTTTACCACTATTGCATATAGTCTCCTCTTGGCCAATGGGAGAAATATTTGCAATATCAAAAACCATTAAGACTTGGCTATATAGAATATACAAAGAACTCCTGCTAATTATCAACAACAACAGTGACAAAAAAGACTAATATTCCAAAGGACAAAAGCAATTGTATACTTATACTAATTAATATAATTTTTATTTATATTAACATATATTAATTAATTTTTATCTCTTTAAAATATTTTATCTATTCATTGCTCAGAAAGAGAGAGCAGAAGCAGGAAGAGCTGCAGGCAGAACAGGCAGAGCAGGCAGAGGGAGAGGGAGAATCAGGCTCCCAGGTGCTTGATGCAAGACTCAATCCCAGGACCTTGGGACCATGACCTGAGTTGAAGGCAGACGTTTAACCAACTGAGCCACCCAGGTGTCCCAATGTATATTAATCTATATTAAGGCCATTTACAATACTGAAGCCATTGAAACAGCAGTGAATTCTAAATCACATTAGTAAACAGAAAAGTATAAATGAAAATAACAAGAAGATAATCACTTTCTGAAGCTGGCAAATTGCAGAAAACTGAATGAGTCAAGTTGATGGGGTTATTGGAATACAAAAAACTACTGCCTCCTGCATTGCTGGTGGCTGCAGCCATTCTAGACAAGTATGAAGCAGCAGCATTAGGTCAATTTAAATATTTGTTTATACCCAGGCATATATCCCAAAGAAATGTTCACGTAGATTCTTTGGAGGATGTGTTCATACATGTTAACCACTGCTTTATTTTGGGAGGATGGAATGTTGAAAGTAATGTCATGTCTATCATCAGGGATATATATTAGTAGATTGTGGTGGATGTACACTATAGAAGATAATGAAACAAAGAACCACATAGTGCTCATAAAGTGACATAGATAGAGCTAAAGAATGAAATGCTACAGAGAAACAAAATAAGGAAGAGATGCAATCTTTAATGTAAGTCCATATGTGTAAATTAAAACCATACATAATCTCAATAGACACTTTATAAAAGGATATACCAACAAAATAATACATATAAAATACTTTGGGGAAAAGTAAATATTGAATGATAGTAGGAAATAATGAAGTTAAAGGAAAATAAAACCTTCAGTCAGGAGATGGGTCTTGCACACACCAGTGATACTTTTCAATGAAATGAGAGTATAATTTTTTCAAACAAATAGAAAAGAAAAAAATGAGATTTTCTTATTTATATTTAATATTAAATGAATATTTTTTTTATTTTTGAAGATTATATTTATTTGTTTGACAAAGACACAGCAAGAGAGGGAACACAAGCAGGGGGAGTGGGTGAGGGAGAAGCACACCTCCCGCTGAGCAGGGAGCCAGACACGGGCTGAATCCCAGAACCCTGGGACCATGACCTGAGCCAAAGGAAGACATTTAATCAACTGAGCCACCCCCCAGGCACCCCATGAATAATGTTTATTAATTACTACTTCATTTTCAGTTACTGAACTAGGAAGTTTACATATATTTTATCTATATTCTTTCTCTCAAGAATACGTGTAATGTAAATATGAACTGCCATTTACAGAGAAGAGAAACGTAGATCTAAGTATGATGTGGCCAGATAAGAATTGGCAAAACTCAGAGGATAATCCCATGTCCCTCATCTGGTTCAACATATTTTACTCATTTCACTCTATTTATCTAATATTTTCTAGGAACTTATATAAAGTTATAGTAATACAGAGAAAAACAAAGTTTCATTGCTACAGGGCTTCCTAAATCTTTTAATTCCCCCATATGGATAATCGGTAACATATTTTTAAGGGAAAAGAAGCACCATGCACATACAATCCCCATTTAGCCAGTCTGTTAGAACGGGTAGAAACACACACACACACACACACACACACACACACACACACACACACACACACTTTTTTTCTTTCTCCTCACTCCTATGTAAACCTGCTTGAAATGAATTTTTTCCCTGCCCTTAGATGAAGTATTGCTTGGGTATCATACCTTATGAACACTCTTGGGAAATATAAAGGCATCTGGTCAGTTAGACTCACAACAATAGTCTCAGCTAAATTATTATTTACCCAGTGTAATAATCAAGATAATCCAACGTTTGGTTTCTGCTCAGGTCATGATCTTGGAGTCATGGGATCTAGCCTGGTATTGAACTTCATGCTCAGTGTGACATCTTTTGTCTTCTCTCCCTCTCCTCCTTGTCCCTTTCTTTCTTTCTTTCTTTCTTTCTTTCTTTCTTTCTTTCTTTCTTTCTCTTAAATAAGTAAATAAATAAGGTCTTTTTAAAAATCAAATAAATAAATAAATAAATAAATACATAAATAAATAAATAAAAGCTTTTTCCTGTCCCCACTGTGATTGTGCTTTGGGCTGCTTACTTACCTATGGCAGTTTAGTTCTGCTTGGGCTAGAACTCTATGACTGGCTTCTTCATTCTTTCTCCCATGTTATTTTTAAAATAAATTTATGTATTTATTTAAGATTTTATTTTTCCATTTGAGAGAGTGAGAGCTAGTGAGAGAGATAAGCAGTTGGGGAAGGACAAGCAGACTCCCCACTGAGCAAGGAGCCTGATATGGGACCAGATCCCAGGATCCTGGGCCCACTACCCAAGCCAAAGGCAGACGCTTAAATGACCAAGCCATCCAGGTGCCCTCTTTCTCCTGTTTTGCCTTTCTACCCAACCTCTTTGGTTTAAGAGAGGGGTAATAAGTAGGGCAACTAAAGGGAATCAGAAATATTTTGTAATAATTCAGGTGAAACAATGATGGTAGTGGTTACCACCCTGGAGAAGATATCATAAGTGTCTTCTGAACTAGTTATTATATTACTCTTCTCCTTCCACCCCTTGTCTTATTTTTCTGTTCTCAGCATAGAAAAAGTGTGATCTGCTTCTAACAAGTTGGATCATGTTACTCATTGGCTCAAAATTCTCCAATGATCAGTGTAAAAATCAAATCTTTGCATATCCCTACATGATTTGGATATAACCATCTCTCTCATCTCATCTCCTACAGACCCAGACTCTAGCCCTTCACTCTCTGTAAACTTTAAAACCATGAATGATCTTCCCTGAACACACCATTTCAGGTATAATCCAAACAGGACCTTGGGAAGATTATCATTTAAGAGTTCAGTTACCTCCCAAACCACAGTCCACTCCTTATTACCACTGCCAGACTTCAGCCATCCTCTTACTCTTTAAGTTTCTTGGACCACTGTCCCCATGCTCCAAAGGACACATATTAAGCTTTTGAATGGATGTATTTGAAACTCCTCTCTTCTCATGTTTAAAATGAATGGAATACAATACCAACTCATCCCTTATGGTGACGTGGAAAATAATTGAAGTAGCACAATATCCTCATTAATATTTTCTCTAATGATAAGAGTGTTGGTAATTAAAGATTTCTTAAATATGCCTTACAGATTTTTTTAAAAATGACACAGGAAATATACACATGCAAATGATAGCTTATATAGTGATATTCAATCTTATTACTTCTTCATTCAACAAATATTTATAAATTATCCACTATGATCCCAGTCCTATCCTGGGAGATGATGATTTGCAGAGTAAAAACATTGAGGAAGCTCACATTGTAGTTGGAGGTAGACAAAAAACAAGCAAGTCAACCAATAAATGAAGAAAAGAAGTCTTTTGCTTATTTATTGTTTTAAAGATTTTATTTATTTTTTTGACAGAGAGAGAACACAAATAGGCAGAACAGCAGGCAGAGGGAGAGGGAGAAGCAGACTCCCTGCCAAGCAGGGAGCTCAATGCAAGGCTCCATCCACGACCCTGGGATCATGACCTGAGCCAAGGGAGATGCTAAACTGACTGAGCCACCCAGGCACCTGGAAAAGAAGCCTTTTAGGTAGTGAAGAAAATCAAGTGAGGTGAGTTGGTAAAGAATGCCAAGGCATGCTTTGTAATTGAATGTTCTTGGACCTTGTCCTTGAGAATTAGCTGTTTAATCTGAAAAGAGAATTCAGAACATCTTTTTAAAATTAAGACATGCTTATATTATATTTAGTAGTGTTATATTTAAATTATTACTTTAAATATCAAATGTGCATATATATGTGCATACATATACATGCATGTACAAACATGTAGACATATAATGTACACATATGTTGTTATGTTAATTTGTTATGTTAATTTATCTTTAGTGTATATAGTATCAATAATATATACAATTATATTTATATTTGTATAGGTTATGTAAAATTTTATAAATAAAATATACCCAAAATATGCTTTCTACTATCTATATACTTCCAGGATTTATTGTGTTAAATTGACCTTTTGTTCTTACTACTATCAATAGATGAACTTTTTAATGAAACAGCACTTCTATGGACTAATGATATGAAAGACTTCTTAACATGTGTATGTTGCATTTCAACCATTCCTTTTTATTTCTCCAGTCATAGTCTAAAATAAATAAGTTACTGGCTCCAAATTCTCTGTCTCCTTATTTATAGTATAACAGATTTAAAAGCACAGATAACATACTTAAGGATCCAGAAGAATCTAGTTTACAGTATAAATCGTTTTTGTTGAAATATAGTTTTCCTATTTTAACAGTGGGTAAGTGGATATTCTGACTCTAAGTTTCTTTTTATAAGTAATTTCCAATGCATTTTTACTAGTAAGATTTTTTTTTCTCTCTCAGCTTCTATCTTCTTTTTTTTAACCCCTATCCTCTTCATCACCAGACTGGGGAACTTCCATGTTGAAAATTATTTTATCACTGTATTAAACTTCCCATGAATATATTTTCACTTCCATTTTTCTTTCTTTCCTATATAATAAGCATCATTTAAAGATGCCATAATTTTATATTCTAGTTCTCATAAATGATTTAAGAGTTGGAATTTACTTTTTGTCCTTCAGTAAATTTGAGAAAGAAAATGAATGTAATACACAAACATCATTCATCCACATAATAAATTATGAATTCTCACATCCTTGAAAAATTTTTGATTTCCCAGAATTTACACTTATGATAGAGAGTAACATGTAACTATATCTCCTATGGAAGGATCTTTATGTACTTAACAGAATTTATGAAGAGAACTCCTTTTAAACACCGTGAATGATACCATCTGGGATTGAAAATACAACAGGTATTTAGTGTTGTGTTACAGAGAAAAGAGTAATATGAATTGCAACTCAGAAGTGTCACATATTCCTTGTTAGTTAGAATGACTGTAGAAACTTTTTTTAATCAAATAATTCATATTTATTCTAAAATCAAATGTGATTCAAGAAAAATTATTCACAATATCGCTACACAAATATAACGATTTTTATTGTGTTATCTACATAAAATGTTTAATATTATGCTTGGTATATTATAATCATTCATTAAAAGGCAGCTATTATTAATAATAACATTAATGATATTTCAAGTAAAATGCTTCTTACCTAAGATAACAATCCCTGCCCTTGCTTTATGAAAAATAAAAAAGTCACCTTCATTTTTGTTGATGCCTGGAATTCCCTTTCATCTTTTAAAGTATTGACTGCAGTTTGCAAATATTTTGTTAAGCTCTGTGTAGAGTGCTCATCAAGGATACCAGTTTGTAGTTTTCTCTTTCTCTCTCTCTTTCTCTTTTTTTTTTTCATAATGTCTTGCTCTGGTTTAGGTTTTTGGGTAACGGTGACTTCATAGAATGAATTTGGAAATTTTCCTACTTTTTTAAAAAATTTTCCTACTCCTTATACTTTTTTAATATTTTGAGGAGAATAGGTATTAATTCTTTAAAGTTTTGACTGGCTTCAGCTACAAATTCAATTCATCTGCTCTTGGACTTTTCATTGTTGGGAGATTTTGTTTATTACCATTTTAATTTTGTTACCAGTAATTGGTTTATTCGAGTTTCTATTTCTTCCTGATTCAGTTTTGAAAGATTGTATGTTTCTAGGAATTTATCTGTTTCTTCTAGGTTGTCCAATTTGTTGGCAAATAATTTTTCATAGTATTCTCTTATAAATATTTGTGTTTCTGTGGTATCAGTTGTTACTTTCTCAGGCAAAGGAAACAAAAGCAAGCTATCGAGACTACACCAAAAAATAGTTTTTCACTTAAGAAAATCATCAACAGGGTGCATGGGTGGCTCAGTTGGTTAAGCGATGGCCTTTGGCTCAGGTCATGATCCCGGAGCCCCAGGATCAAGTCCTGCATCTGGCTCTCTGCTTAGCAGGAAGCCTGCTTCTCTCTCTCTCACTCTCTCTGCTTGTGTTCCCTCTCTAGCTGTGTTTTTCTCTGTCAAATAAATACATAAGATCTTTTTTTTTTTTTTAATACATAAGATCTTTAAAAAAGAAAGAAAATCATCAATAAAACTTAAAGTTTGGGAGAAAATATCTGCAAATGGTATCATCTGATAAGGAGTCAATATCTAAAATATAAAAATAGTTTATGCAATTCAATGCCAAGAAAGCAAACAATCCCATTACCAAACAAAGGGGGGCAGGGCAGAGTACCTGAATAGACACTTTTTGCAAAGAAGACATATAGGTGGTCAAGAGATACATGAAAAGATGTTCAACATCAGTAATCATCAGGGGAATATAAATCAAAATCAAAATGAGATATCACCTTACACCTCTCAGAATGACTAGAATAAAAAAGACAGGAAATAACAAGTGTTGGCAAAGAGGAGGAGGAAAAGAACCCCTTAGGTACTATTGGTGGGAATGTAAGTTGGTCCAGCCACTGTGGAAAACAATACAGATGTTTCCCAAAAAATCAAAAATAAAATACTGTGTGATACAGATCCCACTGTTGGGTATCTATGCACCCTAAGTTTATTGAAGCATAATCTACAAATGCCAAGATATAGAAGCAACCCAAGTGACTATCAATGAATGGCTAAAGAAGATGTGGGGTGTGTGTGTGTGTGTGTGTGTGTGTGTGTGTGTGAGATAAAATACTACCCAGGCAAAAAAAAGGTGAAATTGCACATTTTGACAATGTGGATAGACTTTGAATATATTAGGCTAAGTTAAATAAATCAGACAGTGAAAAACAGATACTGTATGATTTCACTTATATATAAAATCTAAACAACAAAACAAATAAATAAACCAACCAACAGCAGACACAGATTCATAAATACAAACTGATGGTTACCAGAGGGAATGGGGAGAAGGTGGGTAGGAGACACAGATATCCGGTTATGGAATGAAAATGTCATGGGGATAAAAGGTACAGCATAGGGTATATAGTTGATGATATTGTCATAGTGTTGTATGGTGACAGATGGTAGCTACACTTGTGGTGAGCATAGAATAATGTATAGACTTGTCAAATCACTATGTTGTACACCTGAAACTAATGTAACATTGTATGTCAACTATACTTTAATAAAAAAATAGAGCAAAAATATGTGTTTCAATGATTTCTCTGTGTGTACCCCTATGTGTCTTCTAACATCAACTCCATGAAAAAATCTGTGTATTTTGCAATAATTGCAACATCACATTTCAATACATTTTTATATTTGTAGTACACTAGCAGATTTTTATGATATCTATGGGATATCAATAATGAGTGACATTCCAATGATGGCTGGTGAGATAATTGACAAGGATAAATGTCCGGCAGGTTTGAAATTTAGACTTATATATCAGATGTTCAGAAATATGATTTTTCCTATCTTTCTAGTAAGTAAATGTAATTAATTTTCCATGCTACTGAAGGTAGAAAATTCAATATAAAACCATTTTAATGTTTAAGCCAAATAATGGTGTTTAATTAAAGTTATTTTTATGAATAGTTATAGTTATTTTTGGAATTTTGTTGATAACAATGCAGATATTAACAGTCTAAAAAGCTTTATTGGGGGTGCCTGGGTGGCTCAGTCTTTAAGCGTCTGCCTTTGGCTCATGTCATGATCCCAGCATCCTGGGATCTAGCCCTGCATCAGGGTCCCTATTCAACAGGAAGCCTGTTTCTCCCTTTCCAGATCCCCTGTGCTTGTGTTCCCTCTCTTGCTAGGACTCTCTGTCATAAATAAATATAAATCTTTAAAAAATGTAAAAAAATAAAATGCTTTTATTGATTTAAACTCAAGAAAAAGGTTTTTTTTAATTCCCCAAATAATAATAATAACATACTGAGTAATTGTTATATGTAAGGCCATGTTCTCAGTCTTCAAGATAATATAATTATATGAGTTATTTTTTATTAAATGTTGAAAAACAAAGAGTTTAAATTATTTGTTTGAGGTCACAGTGTTGGACCCAGACAAAGAAGTTCTTATACGCATGTTTCTAGCCATGACAATGCCGTGTGTTGCATGAGTAATCTTTATTTTCCTCATTATAACTTTGATTTAATTGTTGATATTTTATTGTAATAAATGGTTATTATTATTAACCACAACAAAATGTTAATAATAGTTAGGAATGATTTTTAGCTTCAATTATTGCAAGCATTTATGTGAGCTCTAAAGCAATGTTAGAACATCTGTCAAGTTCATTTGCAGTTCTTTATGTGTAAATGCCACGTACAGATTTCTCTGAGACAAAAAGGGAAAAAAAATTTTCCATTACTATCCCAAGTGGTATTTATTTCTACTTTTAAAGGTTGACTCTTGTTCTAGGTTACTTAGGATTATGGAATTGTACCCAACTCTTGATGGATAGCTTAGTATACCCGTTTAGGGAGGGCAGATTTCTGTTGACTGCTGTTTTTCTTGAAAAATTCCCCAAAGAAACTTCTTTGTCTGGGTCCTTGTCTGGATCCAACACTGTGACCTCAAACAAATAATTTAAACTCTTTGTTTTTCAACATTTAATAAAAAGTACATGAATACATATGTATTACGTAACGATAAACAATAGTGGCTTTGGTCAATAGCAGCTTGGTCAACACAACCCAATTTTATAGCGTTGTTCCATGACTAAGTTAATATCCTCCTCTAACTATGTCTACCAGTACAAAGTTATGTGTCAGGAGAATGGGAATATAACCAAATGTTTTAAAATAAGAGACTAAATGGTACATCAGGATTTAGGGAACATGTTATTGGGTTTTTAATATAAAATAAGAATGCTCATAAAACTCTCAAAGTTGAGGAAAAGCCCCAATGGAAATTTTTCACTGAAAATAAGGTCATCAAAATAGAAGTTCATGGAAAGGAAGTTAATCTATATATTTTACTCTGAACTCAAGAATTATAGTCTCCCTATGACCAATTTGCTTTACTTTTTCCTCATGCTAAGCCTGCAAAAGTAAACAAACACTAGCAATTATTTTTCATAGCTTTATTTTATTTTTTGGAAGTTATTGCCCACATAATCATTCTAAAACAGATTGTTTCTTTTCACAGGAAAGTAAAATGAATCTGAATTTTCCCAGAAAACAAGATAAGCTCACAAAATTGACCTGAAACATCATCTAGTGAACATTGAACCATTGTTATACTGAATGTTTTAAAATTAATTTAGTAACAGCTCTTAGGATTTATGGAGCAAAAACATTTGGTCTATCATTTTTTCCCTTCCTCATTAGGATTTTTATCATATCAAGTTGCTCTATTGATTCCTCATTAAAAAGGGGGAAACATCCAAGTGAAAGTTGATGTGTCCACATAGGTACAGCATATTAATTGGTTGATTAATGGTGGGTATTTACCAGTTGATGGGTTACACTTTGATATTTGTAACCTTTAATTCAGCTTGAATAGGTACAACTCTTTTAAAGTAGGCCATGGTACTGTAGACACTAAAACTGTCAGATTTGATGAAAAGGTAATGTGGCCTGTGCTGTTGGCCTATTAATGGCTCTGCCATATAGTTGATGTCTTAACTTCTCTCCAGTGTTTCATTTAATAACACACACAGTGAGTAAGATAATAAATGCACATTCTTCTGGAGCTCAGTGCAGGAGGCCCCTATAGAACATCTATTTATAAACACCTTTGGTCCTCCCCTACAAAGGTTGAAGCCAATTTATAGCAAAATTTCACCTACATCTCTCAGATATAAGCTGGAGGTCAGCAACAGAGAACACAGTGGCCATGACAACTAAAAGATCTAATAAACATCTACATGAATGTTTGAAAAGATTATAGAGCAATCTTTTCTGACCTGGACTCTAGGGTTGACAATGTTGAGCTGGATTATCAGACTCTCATTACAAAATTAACCAAATAGGAAGGTCGAAGATTTAGTTATTTGGTCATCTTTGTTCTATTAATATTCCTTCTGATTTCATGATCAAAGAAGCTTATTTCATTAAAATTGAATAAAAGTTACATTACCCCTTAATATAATTTAAAAAATGCCCACTTTTGAAATCTAGAGGTTGACATATATAGTTATAGATTTTATTTTTGTTACAACCTTGTATGCCACTTTTGTTGTTATATTCACATTATTTTCCCCAATATCAAAACAAAAAGGTCTTAGAAATGGAAAATGTGAAAATGGAGTAAACGTATTTTTGTCTGAGTTTTTAAAGATACTGTGTATGTCATAATCATTATCGTATTTCAGTTTATGGAGTGCACATTTATAACTAAGCCATTTAAGGAAGTTATTGC
The DNA here is from genome assembly GCA_004023965.1 of Spilogale gracilis. NCBI lineage: Eukaryota > Metazoa > Chordata > Mammalia > Carnivora > Mephitidae > Spilogale > Spilogale gracilis. Next base: position 122,023 of record PITA01001659.1, on the reverse strand, counting down.
TTATAAGCTGCAATTCATTCAGCCTGATCGGTAGCATAATAACTGCATAAAGAGTTGCAAAAGAACAAAAAGGCTTTCAATAACTTTTGTTCTTATTTTCCTGTCCAGTCTTCTAGTATCATGTGACAAATGAATGTCAAAGAAGCAAAAACATATGTATACAATATGGTGGACACAGATCTCCATGAAATGGAGATGGGAGTGTTTTCAACCTCACTGGCAACTCTCTGTGATTGCCTCTACCACCGTCTAATCAGAATTCAGATTCTATGTCTCAAAAAAATTACACAGGCTATCTTATTTCTGATTAAATTTTAATTTTGTATTCTACTTTCTCTTAAATATTTAGCAATATTCATTGAAAATAACATTACCAACTGCTGGCAAAATAAGTGGACGCAAGATGTCAAGGATCTAGGTTTGAGCGCTTTACAATCTGATCCTTTGGGGAATTTGCTTTGGGTGGTAAATGTTCAGTCAGTCTATCCTTATGGTCACTATCACATGTGATATAAGTATGTTGTCAGCTCCGATAGCTGGGCAGCAAACCGATGTGTAAAGCTTCCTCATATTCTGATGCTTTTTTACATATCATCTTCTTACATGAGTTTTTTTATGACATCAGCATTATTTTGGTTTCCCTCTTTGACCCATCCTATCGTTTACTTAGTGTTCTAATGCAATTTGCCCCCTCCACCTTTTTTTTTTTTCTTTGTCTACCTAGCCTCATAAAAGTTCTTTTGGAATCTGAGAACTAAGCCTTTAAGTGAAGCCCAAAATCAAGCGAAGGCTAACCTTTGGCAGTTAATAGGGTCAGGTAAAAGACCAAAACAGATGATCTGGTCATGAATATTGAATTTGCAGCCAGTTGCCAAGCAAAGATTTGGTGGGACTATTTAGAATTTTGGTAGTGGGGTGATTTCAATACAGTGGTCCCAGTAGAATCACGGATAGTTTCCAAGATCCAGTGTCAGTGTCAGTTTAACAATAACCAGGGTGCTCCTGTGGCATGACTTGAGGGTTTAGTGCAGCCCTCCAGGTAGGGCGATCACACTTTCCAGTCTGCCCAGGACTGAGGGATTTCTCTGGACATGGAACTTTCAGGGCAAAAACGGAGAGTCCCGACAAACCACGGTGAGTAGTCATCCTAATTCCAAAACCTCTAGTTTCTTTCTCAATTTCTGATATTGGCTCTTCAATCTTCCAAGGGATTCTGTGACCTATCTAAGTTCTATCCTAAAAACAAATCTTTCCGATTCAAATTAGCATGAGTCTGTTTCTGATTCATCGTTTTAGAACTCTGACTGGTATAGAAATAGGCACAGGGTGTTGGTTGCAGGCAAGAGACTTTCAGGGAAATCAGATAATCTGGTATTAGTTATCAAGCTAAGTGAAAATTCATTTAATATTCAGAGCAGGGACATTAAGTGGAAGAGTAAGTTAAATTCTCACTGGTGGTAGTGTGAAATGAAGTGTTCAGTGAGGCTTGGCTTTGAGGAAAGAAAATGTGGTCACTGCTATAAGAAAAGTAGGAAGAATATGAAATGTGGAGAACTGAATGTCGAGAGACTCCTGGGGTTAGCACTGCATAGTTGAGAGAGAGAGAGAGAGAGAGAGAGAGAGAGAGAGAGAGGAGAGAGCATGGCATGCAGCAATCTTTGAATACTGGGTAAGATAATAATAACTAAAACCTGGGAATTTTTCAGAACTCATGATAAAGAAACTAATTTTTAGCAGCTGCACAACTAAAATGCCACATTCAAACCTAAGTGTTGTTGCATTCTAAAATGAGTCAAATTCTGTCTCTCTTAATTTCTTCTGTGAAAGTGAAGACATTAATCAGAAAAGAATGGGACCCTGAAGCCGAGCGATGGGGCACAATACCTCGATTTGTGATACTGCAATGCCAAGTCACCCCTAAACTGCCTTTGTCACCCAGAGAACCTCTGCCTTCCTTGAAGATACTATGCCTTCTTCAGCTGATGGAATTATTGTGCAATACAAAAAGAATTTTCTTCCTAGGTCCTCCTCCTTGGTCTCCATTTTTATAACTAGAATCAGCTCCCAGTTTATCCAGGAAACAAAGCTTTACATAACAATAAGTCAGTTAATTTAATTTACAATGCTATGATGAGTACCTGAAATAGATCATGAGAGTATTTGATGAAAGTGAAAAGAACAGTAATTTTTAGGTTAAGCTGACTTTAGTCACATGGGGTCATTTCCCAAAAATTCTAGATCCTATGTGTTGAATTAGAAGTTAAAACCAAGAATGCACAGAGCCCATGACAGCACTGAGATGACAAAAACTTTGGTAGATTCCAGAGAAGAAATTCAAAGTCAATGCAGATTGGAATAAATAAGAGAAATTTTCTTGTTCAGGTCTCTATTCAAACAAACTCTGATTCACAAATGACTTAGTAGATATCCTTACTCCAAGACCTTTTGAAACACATTGGGGAGGGGAGTACAAGCATTTCTAAAAAATTATTTTAGTAGCTCGTGAGAGAAGAGGCAATTGAGATGATTTCCCAGATAGAATGGGAACAAGAAGGGAGCAAGCAGAGTTGTGGAGGCCACAGACAGTGTAACTTTCAGAGGACCACTGAGTGTGGGGGTCTTGAGAGCAGGAATCTGCCATAGTAAGCTGAATGAGGTAGTTGATGGTGCTTACCTGATCATAGGGTCTGAAGAGCAAAAACGGATGGGCATCCCACACATCCTACCTGATTTTTAAAACTAACCGTCATAGGGACTTGTGACGTCTCACCATAATTTCTATTTGTGAATTATTTCATGGACTCACAAACTCTTAAGTAATGAAGAAGCCTGATAACCCTGAAGCTGTTACTCCTACAATTGCAAATACTGATAGTTCTCTAAATCTTTCTCCATAAGGAAGAAGACAGGGAAAGAACTCAGAAAACTGTGGATTCTTTTTTTCTGTCTATGGTTCTGAGTTTCTAATTGCTAGGAATATAGAAAGTCACCATGATCCAGAAATACAACTTAAAAGGGATAGTAATAAATGGCATTTTAATAGTTGTCTCTATCATAATAGAGCCTGTAGATCCTGGGGTGTCTGGGTGGCTCAGTTGGTTAAGTGACTGCCTTTGGCTCAGGTAGGCAGTCACTTAACCAACTGAGCCACCCAGGCACCCAACTTTCCCAGTTCTTGAATGTATCACTGAAATATGTCCTGAGCAACTGACAAACTTCTATTTTAGCATCCTGTGGACCACAAGGCTGTCTTGAAAGGAAAGATCATATAGAAGTCTCTGGAACTTCCTTTACATGTCAAAATAAATAAAAATAATTGTATTCCTACTGGAATCACAGTCATTACCACCACTATCAAAGGTGTGGAATTTGCAAAGGCAGTGATTCTGGTCACATCCCTTCTAGTTCTCCAGCTCAGTGGGTGCAGGAGTAGATAGTTAAGTTTGGGAAACTAGCAGAAGACTAACAATGAACATAATCAGATAAAGACTTCAGTTGGAGCTGATCTTGTAAATGACTAAAACTTCAATACCTGGCATGCACTTATTAATCTGAAGTGTGCTCTTTTCTTTCTATCTACTTTGCTGTCATTTTGAAGGAACGTATACTTTTATTGTTTGCCTCACGATTCTCTCAGTCCCGAGGCTCTGAGACACAATTTAGATGGGAGAGAACCTAACCACTTCACATTCCACAGAACTGCCTCCAGGTCCACATCACTGAAATTATCACGTTAATTAAACTTGGAGAATAAGAAGAAGCAGATGTCTTAGTCACCCTCAGGATGGTAGGAGATAAAATCCATGAAAAGTGAGGAGCTTCCTGTTCTCTAGGGATCGAGTGATCTGGGATGTATCAGGACATTACCGGGAAGGTAAAGAACTCATTGCTGTCTCTTCTACCTCTCATTATTATGTCATGGCTACTTGACTTTGGAGCCAATATGGTACCATATCTGAGTAAGCGCATTTGCTACATTTACCAGGCAACCAAAGAGGTGTCAACTGTGGGTGTGCCCCAAGACCAGAAAAGTATCTGCAGCTGGTTTTGTCCAAAACACAAGCCCCCCTTCTCCTTGACCCTTACAAACCAGAGTATTCCATAACAGATCAAATTGCTGAATGAAGGCAGTATAAAGGTTTTAAGATTATGGGACAATTATGCTTTCTCCAGCACACACTTTTCTTTGGAAACAAAATTTTGGCTCTACTAGATGTTGTGTATATTGCTATATTGTCCAAGGGGTCTGCCATGAACTAGCTGCTTTCTTCCCTAGTTAGTCCGATGCCCAGAAACAAAGGAAGTAATGCACACAACTCTGAAAGGAGAAGATGTCAATGACACCAGCCGATCACATCTATCTATTACCTCACATGATAGCAAAAGGAAGTGTTAATTGTGAAGGAAAACACAATTCCACCATTTGCAGAATGACTGTATTTGTTTCACATACTGTGGCTTTTGTTGTTGTTTGGTTTGGTTTGGTTTTTGTTGTTGTTACTTTGTCTTCTGCTTTTCTCTGTTCCTTTATATTCAAGAACCCAATAGCCTATTCGGGAGGCATACTTTTTCCAATCCCTTTATAGCTCTCTCAATTCTTCACAATGAGGCAAACAGAATTGCAAGAAAGTATCTTGAAAACCTACAAAAGCCATTGCCTCCGGAACAGAGAGTGGTGTGGGTAATGAAATGCAACAGCTTGGGGGTTTTGTGCCCGTCATAGAAGTATATAACCCACTCCCCAAACTGTCATGCATAATTTGATACAAATGGGTTATCTTCCCTTTTGATTTAAACGCAGAGCGGAACTGGCAGGAAAAAAAAAAAAAGTCACCTGTAAGTTATTGAGAAGGTGGTCAGCTCTCTGGGAGTCAGGATAAGGGTAATTAGCTGGGAAGTCCGCACTCTAATTTGCCTGAAGAGAAACAAATGAAAAAAATTAGCGTGTGTGTGTGTGTGTGTGTGTGTGTGTGTGTGTGTGTGTGTGTGTGTGTATGAGCGCGCATGCGCACATTTATCTCCATACCTGTGTTTACATTTTCAGCACGACTATTGCTTTAATCTGCCAAGATTCCGTTTTCTGTGTCTGACTTTGAGTAAAACCCAGGTGCCATTGCGAATATTATAATACTTATTTAATAGGCAGCAGTGAGTAGTAATCATTTTTTTTTTTTTATCTGCTGAATTTCTTTTATTCCTTGCCAGACACAGCTTTCACTCCTTACATCCACTGAACTTTGCAGAACAAGTCAGCTGTAAGGTGATTTTGCATGCCTCTTATTTTTCAGCTCCCAGTAATTTGCTCAACAAATAACAGAATGCCCGGTTATTTGCTGTGAGCACGAAGGCCATGTCCTCCACTTGGAAATGCAGCATTTGCCACTTAGATCTCAAATCTTGAGGATGCTATTATTTTTTTTCAACATTTTAATCTTTTTTTTTTTTTGACCAACTATAGTTGCAACCTATTTTCGTATTTCACCTCTTCTTTTCCATTTCCTTTTCATCATCATGTTAAGAGCAAGGCATATTGTATTTATTTTCATTCTAAATGTGTTGACAAATTTGTTTCCGCCTCCTAAAACTGAGCTTGTGGCAGAAAAACATGCATGTCCGTGTAAATTTTACACAGTAAAAGCAATGGATTGCATTCCAATAAAATTGAGAAATCCATCTGATGGGTGAGTGTACTGAGCTGTGAAAGGGCTGTTTGAAAGGTAGGTATCTAGTAGAGTAGACTCTTGACATCTATGTAGACTACCGAATCCATAGATATCAACTCTATACTCTATTTTTAGATGAAATTATATGCTGAAATATAACTTCAAATGCACACATCCCCCTCAAAGGCAACAAATCTAGGAAAACAGAAACATATGAGATGCAGATGTCTTCCCTCTGGTAGACTTGTTGGATATTCCTCACGCTCAATCCCCTCCCCTGAGGACTGGTACTTCGCAGGCCACCACCCCTTCCCTCCCTTATCATTGCTGACAACATCTGCTATATTTACCCCAAAACAGAAAACCAGCTGTATCTTGCCCAATGGTCCGAACTCTCTCCTTTCATAATGGTGGCACTTAATATAATGCTCTTCTCCCAGCTTTAGTGGGAAAGGACATGGTAAATACTGCCTGCGCAACTTATTTCTATCTGTTTCAGTATAGTGAAATATAAAGTAGAAGATGTTCTTTCTCTTCTCTAAACCTGCTTTTTGCTAACACATACCATTCACGTTATACCCTCTGCTCATATTTACTGGAAAAGTGAATCCTTCCCATCTTTGCCTGGCAGCTCAGGATTAAAGTTTGTGTTTCAGGAAAATGGCAAATTACAGGCTGATGAAGACCTTAGAGGTGTCATATTAAAGAAAAGAGGAATGATAACTTCTCTATATCCTGTGTGGAATAAGTTTTTTACTTCTTTATGATACAGATTGTTAATCACTTCTGAAGGAGTCACTGGCTAAGAAAGGAAGTTATTATTTTTTTTTCCCAAGAGCAAGAAACTCATTTGTGACCTTTTTTGTCTCTCCCATATGACATTGCATATGGCACATGCTTAATATTTAATAATTTAAGAGGAAGCAAATCAACATCAGGTTGAGGAAAGAATATATTGGGTTTTAAAAATAACATCTTGATTCTCATATGTTCCAAAAATATGGAGAAGGGGAACTTGTCTAAAGGAAGATAATATTCAAAGTATGAGTAACTGTCAATCTTATATTCAAATATAATAATTTACATACCTTCATTATATGCTAACATTAGCTTACTAGCTTTATTTTCAATACTTGATAAAATATTTTAGAAAGACATTAAAAGAGGTAGTTCTTGTCCTTTTACAAGGGGAAACTAACAATTTGTGTCATTTCTCCACAAGGCAAGACACTGAGGGATAGAATTTAAAGTCACTGTCACCACTTTGTGGGTATTTCAACTACATATAGGGCTAAGGAAAATGGAAGTGGTTAATTAGAGAATGCAAAATCAAAGTTCTATACATGCTGACCAAAAAGAGCATTGTTTAATTCCAATGGGGCCACAGTTAAGGAAATGAGAGGACCCTGATTGTTTAGAAGTTTGTTTAGATTGGGGCCCCCGGGTGGCTAAATTGGTTAAGCATCTGCCTTCCACTCAGGTCATGCTCCCAGGGTTCTGGGATCAAGCCCCACATCAGGTCCCCTGCTCAGCAGGGAGTCTGTTTCTCCCTCTGCTTTCTGCTCTTACTGCTTGTACTCGTGCTCTCTCTCTGACAAATAAATACATTAAAAAAATACACACAAAAAATTTTTTTTAAAGTTTGTTTTTACTCGGCTTTGGAGGAACAGAGATTGACTTTAGTTATCTATTGTTCAAGAGAGTTATTAAGTATTTTATAAAAAGTGTAGGTGAGTGAATTTCTGTGAGATATCTGATATTCTGTTACCTAAATCTTACCTGAAAATTCTGGATTGCAATGACCCACCTGCCAGGGTATCTTTATTCCCCTTCCCTAGTATAGACACAGCTGCTGAAATCTATATACACATGTATTCCAAAGAAAAAAGAAAATCCATTTTCTAAAGCAAATGGAGTTATTATCAATATTTTTTATCAAGGGGAAAAAATCATTCATAAAAATTAGTCAGTTCAATTTCATGGCTTATATGCATCAAAATACAGCTGCTTGACCAGATGTTACTTATTTTGCTGGCTATGTTATTGCACTGTGATTGAGTCTTTTTTCCCCCAATGCTAATATAATTACTTTTTATAAAAATAGGCTCATCTGATGGCAACTATAAATGCATATGTTAATTTTTAGTAGTGGTAATAATTTAAGGTTTACTAGGAAATAACTTTTGGATAAAAATGTGAAAATTACTGACAGTTTTCTAAAAATACCATCAGAAAGACTGCACTAAGATTTGGTTATTTATTGAAATATTTGACAATTATACAGTTCTGAATCTCAAAGAGCACAATAGTGAATATAAACAATCATCTCACAAATTTTAAAGGGCACCTGGAATATTGATGCCTTTGCCTTTATGCTTCTCAAGCCTAAGGATCCTTCCCTATGTCTTGTCACTTCCATTTTCTCCATTTAACCAAAAAAGAAAGGGCCTCCCAGTGTGATTTACTCCAGGCCTTAAACCTACCTCAGACTTGGCCCTGAACGGTGCCTTTGAAGGCTAAAGGAGGTCAAGATGAAAGAGGGGCTGTCTGGAAAAGTCCACAGAGAAATGCATTACAGAGATTAACGTGCCACAACCTCTTAATCAAAAACCCTGAACAAAAATCAACGGGCACCAGAGGTTGCTTCCGGAAGTCGTTTAAGTAAAACTGTGCAGAGAAAGGACATCTGGACAGGAAGGAAAGGTTGAAATAATCTCTACAGCACTGTGCTGACTAAAGAAAAATTAGAAAATGCAAAGTCCTGGGAATGGTAAAAGAAATATTAAACAGTGTCTTCAATTAATGTGGCAATTATTTTTTTTTTTATGGATATACACGTTGTGCTGCATTTTGACAGGGAAACTTTTTTCTTGTATACCTATTGTGCTCTAAGCACTATTACTTGCTATAGAAATACCTTATTCCACTTTTATAGTAGTCTATTGAGATCAGTGATATTGCTCTATATGTGGATGAGAAAATTATTGTTAAAGGGAGCAAGATTTGGTCAGTCTTTAGTGTGAGTAGATAGAGCTCTGAAGAGTTATAGCTGAAAAGTATGAGACACAAAATTCAAATTGAAGTCTGGTTCCAAAGTCCACGTTTTTTTCTTTAAACCACACTACTTCCTAAACCTTTTTTACTTTAAACTGGGAATAAAAATCATAGGAACATTCTTGAAAGAGAAAAATGCTTAAAACTTATTTTTTTATAAGTGCAACATTAAAATCATGGACTCAGATATTTATTGTGCATCAGAATAACCTGGCCAAAAAAATGCAGATTCATTGGTCCACTCTCAAGAAATCCTATTTGATAGAGGCAGTCCTTGGGTACATTGAACACACTTTTAGAAACACTAGTGTTTTAAATATGGCTCTCCATTACCAGCAACTGAAATCAACTTTGGCTGGAATAATCAGAAAGTAGAAGACCTGTCTGGCCAGCAGAGAAAGAGCCTTCCAGAGATATCCAAACTTTAATCCCAGGGGTTCTGTGAATTTGTTACCTTACATGACCAAGGGGACTTTGTAGATGTAAATTAAGGATGTTGAAATAGACATGGGGTGATTATTCTGATTTTATAGATATACACTGAATAATCACCAGAGACTCTGTCAGTGAAAGAAGAAAGCAGTGAAATCAGAATCAGAGAAGGTGACGTACTGAAGGGAACAGAGAAGAAGAGGGTGGTATGGGGATGGAAGCACAGGTCAGAGGGATGCATTTGCTGACCTCAGTGGTAGAGGAAGGGGCCCTAAGCCAAGGAATGCAGACAGCTTCTAGAAGATGGGAAAAGAAGGGAAACAGATTCTTCCTTAAACCAATGAAGAGGAATGCATCCCTGCCAGCATCTGATTGCAGCCTAGTGATTCCCATTTTGCACTTCTGACATCTGGAATTGTAAATAATAATAAATATGTATTGTTTAAACCACTAAATTCAAAGTAATTTTTTTAACAGCAAAAATAGGAAAGTAATACAGAGGCACATTAAAGGGTTCATCTTTATGTGTATCTCTGCAAGAGAGACACACCTTGGAGATATCACGCATTCACTCCCAGATCACCGCATGGAGCAAATATTGCAATAAAGTAAGTCAAATATTTTTTGTTTGGTTTCCTCATGCATATGAAAGATATGTTTACATTACACTGTAGTCTATTAAGTGTGCAAAAACATTATGCCTAAAAAACAACGTACATACCTTAATTAAAAAATACTTTATTGTCAAAAAATGTTAACCATTATCCGATCTTTCAGCAAGTAGTAATCTTGCTGGTGGAGGGTCTTGCCTCAATGTTGACGGTTGTCGACTAATCAGCATGGTGGTCACTGGAGGCTGGGGTGGCTCTGGCAGTTTCTTAAAATAAGACAGAGATAGGGTGCCTGGGTGGCTCAGTGGTTTAAAGCCTCTGCCTTGGGCTCAGGCCCTGATCTCAGGGTCCTGGGATCTAGGCCCACATCGTGTCCTCTGCTCAGCAGGGAGCCTGCTTCCTCCTTTCTCTCTGCCTGCCTCTCTGCCTACTTGTGATCTCTCTCTCTGTCAAATAAATAAATAAAATCTTTAAAAAAAATAATACAGAGATAAAGTTTGCCATATTGATTGGCTTTTCCTTTCACAAATGATTTCTCTGTAGCATACCATGCTGTTTGATAGCATTTTACCCATAATAGGACTTCTTTCAAAGTTGGGGTCAATCCTTTCAGACCCTGCAAATGCTTTATCAACTAAGTTTATGTAATACTCTAACCCCTTGATTGTTATTTCAACAGTCTTCATAAATTCTTCTCTAGGTTCCATCTCAAGAAACCACTTGCTTTACTCATTCACAAGAAGCAACTCCTCATCCATTAAAGTTTCATCATGATATCTTGGCAATTCACACCCATCTTCAGTCCCCAGTACTAATTCTAGGTATCTTACTATTTCCACCACTTCTATAGGTACTTCCTCCACTGAACTCTTGAACCCCTCAAAGTCATCCATGAGGGCTGGAATCAACTTCTTCCAAACTTCTGTTAATGTTGATATTTTGACTTTTTCCCATGAAACATGAATGTCCTTAATGGCATCTAGAATGGTGAATCCTTTCCAAAGTTTCGATTTACTCTGATCAGATCCATCAGAACAATGATAACTATAGCTACCATTGTATTTCTTTAATAAGGAGACTTGAAAGTTGAAATTACTCCTTACCCTGGGGGCTACAGAAAGGACACTGTGTTAGCAGGCATGAAAACAACATTAATCTCATTATACACTTCCATCAGAACTCTTGGCTTACTAGCTGCACTGACATTAAGAAGTAATATTTTGATAGAAATCTGTTTTTTCTGAGCAGTCATTCTCAACTGTGTGCTTAAAATATTCAGTAAACTGTGTGATAAACAGAGGTGTTGTCATCCAGGCTTTGTTGTTCTATTTATAGAAAGCACACAGGCAGAGTATATTTAGCAGAATTCTTGAGGGTCCTAGGATTTTTGGAATGGTCAATGAGCATTGCCTTCACCTTAAAGTCACTAGCAGCATTATTTCCTAATTAGAGGGTCAGCCTGTCTTTTGAAGCATTAAAGCCAGCCATTGGCTTATCTCTAGGGATGAACATCCTATCTGGCATCTTTTTTCTAACAGAAGACTGTTTCATCTACATTAAAAATCTATTGTTTAGTGTAGCCACCTTTCTTTTCTTGGCTCAATCTTCTGGAGAACTTGATGCAGCTTCTACATCATCATGTTCTACTTCCCTTAGCACTTTTATATTATGGAAACAGCTTTCTTTAAACTTCATGAACCAACCTCTGCCAGATTCAAACATTTCTTCTGCATTTTCCTCACCTCTCTTAGCCTTCCTAGAAATAAACACAGTTGAGGACTTATTCTGAACTAGGTTTTGGATTAAGGGAATATTATAGCTGGTTTTATTTAACCAGATGACTAAAATTTTCACCATATCAGCAATAAGACTGTTTTGCTTTATTATCATTCATGTGTTCACTGGAGCAACACTTTTAATTTCCTTCAGCAGTTTTTCCTTTGCAATTGTAACTTAGCTAATGGGCACAAGAGATCTAGCTTTGGTCTATCTAGGCTTTCAACCTGGTTTCCTCACTGAGCTTAATCATTCTTAGCTTTTGATTTAAAATTAGAGACATGTAATTCTTCCCCTCACTCATATACTTAGAGGCCATTGTAGGGCTATTAACTGGCCTAATTTCAATATTGTTGTTTTTTGGGGGAATAGGGGGGCCTGAGAAGAGACTGGGGAATGGTTCATCAGTGGAGCAGTCAGAACACACATAACATTTATCGATTAAATTTGCTGCCTTATATTAAAGGTGTAGCTCACAGTATCCCAAAACAACTATAATGGTAACATCAATAATCCCTGATCACAGGTCACGTTAACAAAAATAATAACAAAAAGTTAGAAACATTAGAGAATTATTGAAATGTGATGCAGAGACACAAAGTGAGCAAATTCTGTTGGAAAAATGATGTCTCTAAATTGACTATAGGTGGAGTTGCCACAAGCCTTCAATTTGTAAAAAAAAAAAAGTAATACATGCAAACCATAATAAAATGAAGTGCAATGAAACAAGGTAATCTTGTACATTAGGTTATACTTCTGGGTGTGAAACACACTATCTGTTCTCTGGAAAGATCCCTTTATAGCCTATTATCCCATTATCAATTTAGTGTGTCCTTGTCCTAACTGCTCATTACTTTTCCTAATGACTTTAATACTTGGAAAATTTTCCATAGGGTTTCCCTTGGGCTATTGGAGCAGAAGTTTATGTCGAGAGTTTAAGTGTCCCAACCCTCTTTTATACCCCAAGAAATATACTCTAACATTCAGTAGTGACCTCTTTAGGAGCATTTTCTTCTCCATGCAAATATGCATGGTTGTCTTAATCCTAATAACTATTTGATTACATTTTCATTCGGATTAGGTGTTCAGGTAATGTGTTTCAAAGGAATGAATCAATTAATGAAAAAATAAATAAATAAAAGTACCCCCAAGACAACTACTCTTGCTTAGTTTTGACTGATATAATCAAATTATCCTGATAAATATGTATTATTCTAAAGAAAAATAAAGAAATCTATCTAAGTGGTTTGTTTTCTTTTTACTTTTAATAGAGTGTGATAAGTAGGGATGTATTTTGGATCTCTCTCTGGCATACTTCTACACATGAATAACATCCACTGAAGTTTCTTCTCAGCCAAGAGTTACCTTAAGAGAAATTTCATTATTGATGAAATGACAATAGTTACCCGGTTCAACAGTTAATTTATAAATCATGCACAAAAGACTCATAAACTGCTCAGTGTACTTAGCTTTAAATATTGAACAATTGAGGAAACTATGCCCACTTGAACAGAAAATGCCAGACAGCCAGCCAATAGACCACCATTCAGACTATTCAAATTCATTCAGAATATATCCATGCTTTCCTTGGATTGCTAGACATGATTCATCTTAAGGATGAAAGGAAGCTACACTGATTTGAATTTCTCTATTTCTACTGCACCATCTCTAATTTCACTATTTTGGTTGAAATAATGATATTTCTCTCAAAATGATTTTTTTAAGATATAAGAAATAAGACATTTTATAAGCTACTCATTTTTCTTCTTATTTTAACTTAAAAAAAAAATCACCTGGGTTGCTCAGTAGGTTAAGCATCTGACTCTTCATTTCAGCTCAGATGTTAATCTCAGGGTTGTGAGTTAGAGGCTGCATTGGGTTCCACATTGCATGTGGAGACTACTTAAAAAATAAGGCAAAAATGGATAATCACTTAAGATAAAAACAGTATTTGATTTAAATAACTTATGAACTATTTTTTTAATATCTCTTTCATTTATTTCAGAGAGATAGTGAACAAGTGAGAGAGAGCTGAGCAGAGGGAGAAGGAGAAGGAGACTCCTTGCTGAGTAGACAACCTGATGTGGGGCTTAATTCCAGGACCCTGAGATCATGACCTGAGCCAAAGGTAGATGCTTAACTGACTGAGCCACCCAGACATCCTCAATGAACTAGGCACCTTTACAATATTATGGTTTTAAGGTATAGTGATACCAAAATCAACAAATTAAACAGAATAAAGTAAAACACTCAGCTTGTTTAAGGGGATTTAATTTAAGATATGGGAGAACTTTAAAAATAATATAAGAAATTATTGGTTAGTCAACAATTAGTGGAAACATTGGTTATAAGGAAGAGAAAAATGAGTTAGAACTATACCTTATGTCATACACAACACCAAACACCTAAATGGTTTAAAGACCTAAAAACAAAATAACTGTTAAAGAAAAATATAAAATAAAAGTTTACATAACTTTGAATTATAAAATTTCTTCCTAAAAAGAACCAAAATCAAAAGCCACAAAGGAAAAACAATGGATTTGACTATGCAAAAATATATAATTTTATTATGATAAATTGAACTACTAAAAGATTAAGATAAATTACATTTGGAAAAAATAATTTGTGCATATTAAATAAACAAATAATATGCAGAAAAATAATATGCAGAATATATAACATTCAAATATACAATAAGAAAATCACATATATTCTAAGAAAAATGAATATAGTTTAATTAGTCAATTCACAGTCAAATAAATACAAGTGACAAAATATTAAAATATTTATGTCTGTTCATAATCAAGAAAATATGTATCAAAAAATCACAGGATATTTCATTAGATAAACAAAAAAATTCAAATGGCTGAGAAAATAAGAACTGTCCTCTATTGTTAATGGAGTATATATTAGAAAGGGCTAATAAGCCAGTTGGGTAATATACCCACAAAAATATAGATGACTCTATCCTTAAAATCAAAAACTTCCATTCTATAATATTATCCTTGATAAATATTTTCACATGTGCACAATGATATAAATATGAAGTTTATTGTGGTATTGTCCCATAATTTTGAAATATTGAAACAACTTAAGTGTCCATCAAGAGAGGAATTGTAAATTCTATATTTTAGAATCTTCATCATACAGAATATCATGCAAGCATTAAAAATAATGAAGTCTTTGTGAAGTGATTTCCAGAATATATAATTCCACAAAAAAATCAAGTCTCAGAACATACATATCGTGAATCTATGCATGTTTAAAAAGTAAGTCCCTTATGTAAAATGCACACATGTAAATACATAGACAGGATATTGACCAGTCCATGAACTGGAGATGTTTTTTTGGAGGGGATTGTGTGAGGCAAAGGAAATGAAGGATAGTCTATTTTTATGTCTTAAAATATATTGTGAATATTTTATAATATGAAATATATGCATTTTATTATTAAAAAGGCAAAAATAAGTTATTTAAAAAGCATTTCCACATTTTGAAGTTAGAACTAAAACCTTCATTGATGTGAGAATCTTCAGATCCTTAATAACTAATTACCCTTTAAGTCATACTATTTTTCTTACCAGAGAGCACCAGCAGGGCTGGTCATTAAATCAATTATGTAAATTAAGTATCTGCCATAAAATATATAGAAAACACAAGCTTTTCAAGACGATCGCTACTAATATCTTACAGCCTAACTTGCCACTCATAGCTTTCCACTTGAAAGATTCTGAAATTTCACAATTATGTTAAATTTAATTATAATTTATGAATTTTGAAATTAAGAAGAGAAATTCACTTTATGTTCCTGTTCCTCCTCTATACTAGATTTTTAATTCTTGATCCATTGCCTTTGATTCCACTTTGAGGTTGTCCTCTTTTTCCTTAGCAAAGCAATTCAGCAGAAACTTAATTTAGGAGCACTTTCTCACTTTTCTTCAAACCTTTTTTGGCTTGGTTTTATATCATTGGTCTTCTGATACACTCCTATGATCCTCTAAATAATTTATTGCTTTGCTTTGAGAAGTATTTGACTCTTCTCCGTTTGGCCATTCCTTCTAGGCTAAAATTCAATATGTACCCAAGATGAAATTCAGCCTTGAGAAGTAAAACACCTCTATGGGTATCTCAGGATTACATCTCAGAAACACATGGTTGGGTTGGCTTTATATACAATATTTCTATGATTCCAGAAACAGAAGAAAGTATTTCCTCCTAATCTGGTGTGATGAACAACAAAATAAAATGATTGTGGTGAGCTTCAGCCCAACAGTGACATCCCAGGAAACTGACAGAATTGAGGCAGCTCCTAGGATGTCAATGCAAAGGTTGAGAGAGCTTGCCAAGGAGCCAGATGCTGCTGTCAAAGGCAGGAAAAATGGACCGCGGTTTGGTGTCTGTTTCCTGTGATTAGCATCAGCAGCACCCGTCACCCCCTTTTCCAGATTAATTAGTAAAATCTGGTGTGAAGAATTTCAGTAAAATATTTGTTCAAAAGGGGGAAAAGAAACATCTGTTTCAGAGAGTTTTTATTTTCCCCTTCTTCAAAGTCTATCAAATGTATGTATGCGCCTATATTGTTTTTTATATTTTGTTTCTCTGCTTACAATTTGGGAAATTCAGTGTTCAAGCACAATTAAAGGCAATGATGTTTGCATCTTATTTTAGGACACTTCCCCCATATTAGTTCCATACATCATGATTCTATGGTTTCTGGGTTTCCTTTTTCTTCTTTCTTTTTCTTCTTTACTTTCTCTCTTCCTTCTTTCTTTCCTTTGTTATTTGTTCATTTTAATGATAAAAGCAGCTCTTTATGTCATAGGTCAGTTTTATTTAAGAAGAAACGTGATGCATGAAGACCAATAACACTTTCCATAGTAGTAAGCTCAAATAGAACCATGCTCTATTTTAATAAATTTTGTACCCTTAAGTGAAAGGGCTGTTTGGAAAAAAAAAAAAAATGCAAGTTTCTTTTCCCACTCAGTATCTCACATGGCAATTACTGGTACATTAGAAAAACAAAAACAAAAACAAAAAAACTAAGTGACCAAAGGCTAGTAAATCATGCAATCAAGTTTATAGTTTAATTAAAAACCCTTCTTATAATGGAACGTTTTCCTCTTTTCCATGAGAACACGATGAAAAGAATTCATGCTTGAATAGAGCTGTCCATTCCACATGTAACTGTGAGGTATATTATCTTACTTCATCTCTCCAACAAAATTGAGAGTTGAGGATATTGGATATCATAGACTTGCCCAAAGGAAGCTGACTGAAAAGTGATAGACGGGAGACTCAGAATGCTGTATTTCTTTTTCTAGTTCCAGAGATCTTTCAATTCTACTACGAAGACTTCCAAAGATTACCATCAATTAAAAAAATATATTATCAAAGATGTGTATGAATATTGTTGTGACTATAAGGCTGGGTGAAATACCATGCTTTTTTTTTTAAGATTTTATGTATTTATTTGACAGAGAGATATCACAAGTAAGCAGAGAGGTAGGCAGAGAGAGAGAAGGAAGCAGGATCCCTGCTGAGCAGAGAGCCTGATGCGGGCCTTGACCCTGAGATCATGACCTGAGCCCAAGGCAGAGGCCTTAACCCACTGAGTCACCCAGGCGCCCAAAATACCATGCTTTAAGGAAACAGTCAACAAAACCAAAAGACAACTGATAGAATGGGAGACGATATTTGCAAATGGCATATCAGATAAAGGGCTTTATCCAAATCTATAAAGAACTTATCAAACTCAACACCCAAAGAACAAACAACCCAATCAAGAAATGGGCAGAAGACATGAAAAGACATTTCTGCAAAGACTTCTAAACAGCCAACAGACACATGAAAAAGTGCTCAACATCCCTCAGCATCGGGGAAATACAAATCAAAACCACAGTGAGATACTACCTCACACCAGTCAGAATGGCTAAAATTAGTAAGTCAGGAAAAGACAGGTGTTGGTGAGGATGCAGAAAAAGGGGAACCTTCCTACATTGTTGGTGAGAAGGTAAGCTGATGCAGCCACTCTGGAAAACAGGATGGAGTTTCCTCAAAAAGTTGAAAACAGCCCTTTATGAAGATAGCACCAAAAGCTAAGAAGGAAGTCCCTGCCCCTCCCAAAGCCGAAGTCAAAACAGCTTTGAAGGCCAAGAAAGTGGTGCTGAAATGTATCCACAGTCACACACAAAAAAGAAGATCCACATGTCACCTATGTTCTGATGATCCAAGTCTCTGCGTCTTCAGGGGCAGCCCCAAATATCCTCGAAAGAGCACCCACAGGAGAAACAAGGCTGATCACTACGCCGTCACCAAGTTCCCCCTCACTACTGAGTCAGCCATGAAGAAAATAGAAGACTTGTGTTCACCGTGGATGTCAAGGCCAACAAGTGCCAGACCAGATAGGCTGTGAAGAAGCTCTACAACATTTATGTGGCCAAGGTCAACACCTTGATCAGGTCTGATGGAGCGAAGAAGGCATATGTTCCACTGGCCTCTGACTATGACGCTTTGGATGTTGCCAACAAAATTGGGATAATCTAAACTGAGTCCAGCTAGGCAAATCTAAATATTTTTTGTCACACACACACAAAAAGTTAAAAATAGAGTTACTTTATGACCCAGCAATTGTACTACTGGGTATTTATCCCAAAGATACAAATGTAGTGATCCATAGGGGCACGTGTACCCTAATGTTTATAGTGGCAATGACCACATGGTCAAACTATGAAAAGAGCCTAGGTGTCCATCAACAGATGAATGGATAAAGAAGATGTGATAAATATATATTCATATATATGTGTATGAATATTATGCAGCCATCAAAACCCCCGAAATATTGCTATTTGCATTGATGTGGATGGAACTAGAGGGTATTATGCTAAGCGAAATAAGCCAACCAGAAGGGGACAATTGTCATATGACCTCACTGATTTGAGAAATTTGAGAAACAAGACAGAGAATCAAAGGAAGAAATGAAACAAGATGAAACCAGAGAGGGAGACAAATCTTAGGCGACTCTTGGTCTCAGGAAACAAACTGAGGGTTGCTGGAGTGGAGGGAGGTGGGAGGGATGGGGTGGTGGGGTGATGGACATTGGGGAGGGTATGTGCTATGGTAAGTACTGTGAATTGTGTAAGATGAATCATAGCCTGTACCCTTGAAAGAAAATAATACATTATATGTAAATTTAAAAAAATAGTTCTTAGGGGCAACGAGTGGCTCAGTTGTTAAGCGTCTGCCTTCAGCTCAGGTCATGATCCCAGGGCCTTGGGATCGAGCCCCCCATAAGGCTCCCTGCTGGGCAGGAAGCCTGCTTCTCTCTCTCCCACTCCCCTTGCTTGTATTCCCGCTCTGCTCTTCTCTCTCTCTCTGTCAAATAAATAAACAAAATCATAAAAAAAAAAAGAAAGAATAGATGAATAGACAAATACATTGTAACAGCAATCAGGAATTTCATTATCTTATTTTTTCCCTTTTGTTTTAAAGGATGTGTCAGACTGCATTAGGGTTATTTAAACAAGCATGTGGCATTTGAGTCACTAGTGTTAGATCACTTTTGCACCTACCATCTCATAGGTTTTAGAGTCCTATTTGCATAGGAAGCTGAGCAAGCCAGGTGCTCAAGTTCAGGTAGGAGTGTTAGAATTGGCACACAAATGAGGCATTCTTCATCTGACCCCATTCACTGAACAATTCTCTTTATCACATTCATCTCTCTCCATCTCTATTCAGCTACTCATAAAGTGTCACACACCTAGCAAACTATAATTTATTTCAACAGCCCTTTCCTGGGAAAATTATACACATATATTTCTACCACATGTACTACAGTCTACACATGCAACATCTCCATGACACATATCTCCAGGGTGATCTTCAAGAGGTTCTTTCTTCTTGCACTTTCAGATGCCTATGCTTAGTCAATAGCCAAAGACAGTAAATATCTAATTAGTTACAAAATTGGATATAATATTTTTAATGTTAATGCATGTACAAATTAAAGCTTATCTCATCATATAATGTTCTGAGAAAAGAACACTCCAGATAGTTAAGATATTTAGAAGCATGATTTCTTGATGAAATTATTGTGTATAGTTTGAAGATATGCTTTATAGTTAATTTGAAATCTGTCTATCAAGCTTTCAAAGACAACCAAAACCTCCTTTTTGCCTCTCTTATTATTTCATAGTGCAATTGAGGGAATATTAATTTATATCTATTCTAACTCCAAGTCATGTCCATCTTCAGGTGGATAAGGGTTTATAGATGTAGAAGCCTCAGAATAGATCTGCTATTTCATCTTTAAGTTAAAAGATTTTTGTGGCTAGTGAAAATAAGTCTAAGAAGCCATATCCAGGGTCTGAGAAAGAATAGTAGGTTCTGTGATGGTCATACTGCTTATACCTGAAATTTTCAAGGTAAGGGGCAAATATATGCCACTTGGAATTACTTCTTTTCACCCTAAAAGTTCATTTACCTAAATCATTTTGATATTCCACTTATAACTAAATTGTTACATGGATAAAGTATAGAACATTTAGTTTGTTTTCTTTTAATGATATTATAATAAATATGAAGATACCTTAAACTTACCTAATTTGGATATAAGGTAGAATATATCATATGATGATAAATCTGTGCTTACATTTACAACTGGCAATTGGCAATGGCATGTCACATACTTTGAAGTATACTGTTTATATATGCCACATATGTGAGGTATATGGAATCCAAATAATTAAACTTAAAACAATTATGACACCTTGGTCAGCTGCGAATCCATGTGTGGGAAGTTTTTTTTTTGTTTTTTTTGTCTGACAACTTTCTGCATCTTCATCATAAATTTAATTTTAGTAATTAAATTTGTGATTTAACTGGAGAATTTCATTTAATTTTTTTAATTTAATACTAGTCCTCTGATTATTTAATTTTTATCTTAAATTTATGTTATTATGTCAAACAGGAGGTTTTAACTACCCAAGCAAAAGTTTTGTTACTAAAGTGAATTGTCAGTGCTTGGAAAAGTCAGTGATATTTATATGCTGAAATTTTAAATTGTGGCACAAGATATCACGGAATCTTATTTTTAAGGATCTATTTAAACAATTTTGTTTCATTGAACTATATTTTAAAAATAATTTCACATATAGAAAAACATAATTGTGATTTTTAATTACATTTGTATTTGAAATAATTTAAGAAACACTGACATACATACTATTAAATATGAATACCTTTAAAAATGAACAATTTTCCTAAAGAACTATGTGTACATGAAAGCCTATTATAAATCTGTCATATTTTTAGTAATACAATAACTAAAGGAGAAATTTTCATAAGGATTTCAAAAATTCTGGAAATTAAATTTTTTCTCAAAATACTGAAATATTTGGATCTTGGTTTATTTATGTATTTTAAAGATTTTATTCATTTATTTATTTGACAGAGAGAGAGGCAGCAAGAAAGGGAACACAAGCAGGGGAAGTTAGAGAGGAGGAAGCTGGATTCCTGCTGAGCAGGTAGCCGGATGCAGGTCTCCATCCCAGGACCCCCAGGATCATGATATGCGCCGAAGGCAGCCGTGTAAGGGCTGAGGCACCCAGACACGGCTTAAATATTTGGATTTTGAAATAAAATATGATGCAAAACATTTGAAGTTTAAAAAAGAAAATCTTAAAATGAGATTTGTAAAATTCCAATATAACAATTTTTGAAGAAAAGAAATTCTGTCATCAAGCCCACTATTTGAAAATAAAGAAAAATAATGTATTTATTTGTTTATGAGAGGGAGAAGGAGGTGGGGGAGGAGCAGCAAGGTTTTTGGTTTTTTTTTAAAGATTTTATCTACTTATTTGACAGAGTCAAACACAGCCAGAGAGAGAACACAAGCAGGGGGAGTGAGAGAGAGAGAAGCAGGCTTCCCGCTGAGCAAGGAGCCTGATGTGGGGCTTGTACTTGGGACTCTGGGATCATGACCTGAACCAAGGCAGCCGCTTAATGACTGAGCCACCCAGGTGCCGGAGCAGAGAGAGTCTTAAGCAGACTGTACACTAAGAGTAGAGCCAGAACCTGGGACTTGATCTTGGGACCCTGAGGTCATGACCTGAGCTGAAACCAAGAATCAGATGTTTAACTGACCGTGCCAGCCAGGCACCCCTAAAGAAAATAACTTTTGGAAAATGAAGGAATTTATGGAAAATGTGATGTGGGGGAATCTATTTGATACCATAGGAAAATGAATGTGTCATCAATTTGTGTATTTCCAGTCCACTTTAGAAGATATTTTTTCTCTATTATTTTGATTTTTTTAGCTAAAAGGCAGAACTAAATTAAAGATGTATCTTTGGGGTGCCTGGATGGCTCAGTCATTAAGTGTCTGCCTTTGGCTCAGGTCATGATCCCAGGATTCCTAGATCAAGCCCCCACATCAGGCTCCCTGCTCTGCAGAAAGCCTGCTTCTCCCTCTCACTCCCTCTGCTGGTGTTCCCTCTCTAGCTGTATTTCTTTCTGTCAAATAAATAAATAAAATCATTACAAAAATAAAAAATATATATTTACAAAAATTAAAAAAAATGTATTCTTCCATTACAATTGAAAAGCTGACATCAATATATAAGATCGGCTATCAATATGTATGAAGTAAACCATTCATGTTTAAGTTTTTAAAAATATATTAGTAATACTGAACTTGTACAACAGTGTTTTATATTTAGTCATAAGATGTTTTGAAAATCATTACATGGTATTAAACATAAAATGAATGTATCAATTTTTGCAAATGCAGAATACAACTGTACATAATTGTTCACATTTTTAAAAAATACTTTGAAGTCAAGAGAAATGTCTGTAGAATTCTTAATTATAAGGTTATAAAGCTGACAAATTTGATTAATGGTGATGTTCTGGATATTAAGGTAAATTGGTAATAGGATCTTGTCAATAATAAGTGGTTTTTTTTCAGATAATTTTACAGTTACAATAATGTTGGAAATAACATAAATATAAATTAATTGGGGTTTTGATTTTCCTATGAATTCTTATCATGATCATCTAATTTTACTTCTGAAGGTTTTAATGATATGAAATTAAGGGCAATAAGCAATGCTATGTCTTTAAATGTAAGGACACAACTTATGTGCATCTGTACATTTTCTAATTTCATGTGTGTCTTTGTGATTATGTCACAGTTAAGAACAACAAATTTTAATTTAGTATATAGATTCAAAAAGCAGAAGATGCAGTGAGATTTAAGTAATGTTCATCTAATCTTAATTTCCTTTTTAATATTTCTTGTTTTTTTTTTTTTTTAAAGATTTTATTTATTTGACAGAGAGAAATACAACCAGAGAGGGAACACAAGCAGGGGAAGTGAGAGAGAGAGAAGCAGGCTTCCTGCCGAGCAGGGAGCCTGATGTGGGACTCCATCCCTGGTCTCTGGGATCATGACCTTAGCTGAAGGCAGTCGCCCAACCAACTGAGCCACCCAGGCGCCCCAATATTTCTTGTTTTTTAATTCATGTCTTTTATAATGAGGGTGAATTATTTTTATATGAAATGTATGCCACTATCTTAACCAGGCTGATGCAACAGAAAATCCTTGCTATCTGGCTAGCTTAAAAGAAAATGCAGGTGCACTTCTTATATAATTTTATCACAGGTAAAACACCCTTCTTCCATCTTGTAATAGCAAAGACATGGAGAACACACACCAGTTCTTAGTGACTTTAATCTAGAAGTGACGAAGAAAATCTATTGGTCTGTACTGGTGGACACTGCCTGTGAGATTTGGAATCACAAGGAACAAATACAGATCTCATGAGGAGCTATGTCCTGACAAATCCATTGTAAGTTGAAAACGCATTAAATACACCGAACCTATTGGACATCATAGTTTAACCCAGCCTACCTTAAATATGTTCAGAACACTTATACTAGCCATAGTTGGGAAAAATCTTCTAACAAAGCCTAATTTATCATAAAGCATTGAATATTTCATGTAATATTTATTGACTACTATTCTGAAAGTGAAAAACAGAACAGCCTATGGGTGCAGATGGACCTAAGTGTTCTGGTTGTTTATCCTCAGGATCATGTGGCTGACTGGAAGCTGTGGCTCATCGGCACTGCCCAGAATCATAAGAATATTGTACCACATATCAGTAGCCCAAGATAAAAATCAAAGCTCAAAAATCAAAGTACAGTTTATACTGAATGCGTATGGCTTTCACACAATGGTAAAGCTGAAAAGCCATGAGTTGAACCATTGTAAGTAGGAAATTGACTAAATATTTGCCAAATGTTCACTCTCTCTGCTATGCCCAACTATTCTTTCTATCTATACCTTATGGATTTAAGGTGAAAAGTTTTCAAGTGTGTTTAGTTTTCTGGATTATCCCATTTACAATGTTTAATCTGATCCTTATGTAACTGTGATGCTCATCTTTATGTATCAGTTTGGCTAGACTGTGGTGCCCAATTCTTTGGATAAAAAAAATCTAGCTTTTGTTGTAAAGATATTGCTGGGATGTTGTTGTTTTTAGATGTGACCAACATTTAGATCAGTAGACCTTGAGTAAAGCATGTTGTTGTCCATAATATTGGTGGGCCTTATCAAGTCAGTTGAAAGCCTTAAGAAACAGTGAAGTCTCATAGAAGAGGGATAAATTCCGCTTGCCAGACTGCCTTATGCTCAAAATTTCAAATTTAAGGGGCACCTAGGTGGCTCTGTCATTAAGCGTCTGCCTTTGGCTCAGGTCATGATCCCAGGGTCCTGGGATTGAATCCCTCATCGGGATCCCTGTTCAGCTGGGAGCCTGTGTCGGCCTCTCCTACCCCCCGCACTTGTGTTCCCTCTCTCACTGTGTCTTTCTCTGTCAAACAAATAAATAAAATCTTTAAAACAACAAAAAAAAGAATTTCAAATTCAAATTAACCCATTTCTTGCTGGAGCCAACTCCTTAAAATAAGTCTCTCTCCTCCTCTTTCTGTCCTTATTTATATTTATGTATATATTTATAATTATATATAATACATATATACATGCTTATATATTGATCTCAAAAAGTAGTAAATACTAAATTTTTATGTACCAAATCTCAAATTTTGACATAGAAGAAATATTTGAAATTATAAATCTCAGAAAATCCAAGGTAAAAAGCACCTCTAATAATTTGTTACTAGAGAAAAAAAATTTCTACAGGCATCTCTGAAAGGATTCATCCTTTTATCACATTTCACCTCCAATTATGCTTCTATTGATAATTTGTTTCCTTCCAAAAATAAAGTAAAACAAAAACAGAGAAAAACTGAAGTGTATTTTATTCCAGGCCAATCCTCAGTTTATAGTTTTCCATTACAGATATAATTACCTATCTGTGAAAAAAGGGACCTGCGTTGGTAAAATGTCTTTTGAGGTTTGGCAACTTTGTTTTATCTTTCTCTATTTTCATTTATCTTTCCTATTTCCTATAATATATGTCATATTTTTCCTGGCTATGCACTTAATAGGCTTCCCAGGTTTAATTTGTGTCCAGTGGGAGCACTATGTTTGCTTGGTTTTGAGGTTGACACTTCTCTTTGGATACTTACCATATGTTTTTACTATATATATTATACCATGTTCCTGTTTTCTCAGTGCATATTTTTATATGTGGGGGTTAACTACAGCAAAATGAACAGATTAAATTATATTTCAGTCATAGTCTGGCTTAATTTTCACTTGAATTCATTTCAAACTAAATGTTTCATCCCCATTCATCTTTATGCATTCAACTGTATTCCATGGATGTTTGCCATTTAAACACCTGGTAGTTTTCCCCTCCTGGCAGATTCTTGGACTTGTCCTAGCTTTTCTAGTGCTTGGGTAGAATTAAGGACACTATTTTTCTCAAAGGTGAGGAGGGTTTTGGGGGAAATTTAATGTAACTTATTTCCTTGCCAAAGATATGTTATGGGTTTGAAAGGTAAATTTCATAGCTACAACTCTCCCTCCAGGGTTCCATACTTGTTATGAATGTAAATCTTCACATTGCATTTGTGAGGGCTTAGAAGGTGGAAGCAGCATAGACACATTGCCAAAAAGCACCAATTAATAGCAGTGCTTTCAATGTCCATCTATGAACCAAGAAGTTCAGAAGACTTAAAAATATAATTGTAATACAATATCAACACCACATCTTCTACTGTGCATTCACAGGTTGCACAGTTTAACACCAACAGACTTATATGAGTTTTAACTATATTTTATTTTCTCAAAATGTGACAGTGTCATGTCATTTTTGCCCTTCCCATCAATGCCCATTTCTATATTCCCATGCTATACTTTAGCAAAAATTTTTTGTATGGTTTTATTGAATATCCCAATAAATCCTACTACAGTTTAAATGATGGATTAAGATCAACAATAATGGAACAAACCTGCCAGCCCTCTCTCTCTTTCTCTAGTAGTTGTAACAGGGCAGAATTCCCTTTTAGAGATAGCCTTGACCTCAATATAGATTAGTTCTTTCTGGGTAAAGATTTCACACTAAACAGAGAAAGACAAGAGCAAATTAGAACAGACCCTTCAAATCGTTCCTGCAACAACAAATGTAATATGTTTGGAGTAGGAAGCCTTGTTAATGATGCACACATTTCCCAACCACTTCCACACACTAATTAAAACCAGTTAGTAGCAGTGTATGTATGTGTGTGTGTATGCTAGGTATAAAACTCAATATTGAAATAATTATTAAGTATGGAAAAATGTCTTAATTAAAAATATATACACTTGGGGAGGGCAAGGTCACACTCCAATATCTGTCTTTTCTGTGTGCAGTGAACTACTCTGAAAAAGAGGATACCATTTGGTAAAGCACTAAGAATCAAAAAAGTAAAAATAAAAAAAAAAAAGGTGAGTCAAAACAGTTTCCACAGTAATATGAAATCAAGTTAATTCAGTGACATAAAGAAATATCTACAAAACTTTGGCTTGGTACGTTTATATATTAAATATTCTATGTTGATTTAATCTAAAGAAAAAAATTATTTGGCAAAATACAAAGAAAACACCTATTTGAATTACTGTTCCACTTTGCATTTCCCATTTTAATTGATTTTTAGGCAATATTTTTTCCTCTCTCTAGGAGCATGCTCTTAGATCACAGTTCTCTAATAGAAAATATGTTTTCAAAAATATCATAAGTATTTGTTATCTATAACTTTGATCTATGTATCTCAAATATATGTATCTCTTCATCTATATATGTACATATATATTCATACATATAAATAGTTCAGTGATTTTTCAAACTATGATCCCCTAGTTCCAAGGTATAACTTCATGTTCCACTAAAATTTGATTCAAATTTAATTTTAAATACATATGTTTTCTGTCATTTAGAAATAAAATAATTAAAAATCATAAAAAAGGAATTCATACCAACATTATGTGTCTATGTATAAGTATCCGTTGAATATTTAACCTGAGTTACAAAACTATCTATTAAAAACAAACAAACAAAACCAGAGAGCCTCATCACACTCAGTTTGAGTTACCTCATATATTAAGTCAATTTATTTAAGTAACTCTTGAGAATTATAATCATACAATTTTATTTATAAATGGGGTTCTACCTTTATAATGTTTGACAATTTTTTCTCTTCCTCACTATTTCACGTAGTATTGAGCAGAAAAACATATTTTCCACATAACTCTGAACATCTTTTTTTCTCTATATGAAGAAGAGAGTGATGTCAATAGAGCCTAGTAGATGGGGATGCTTTTATCTCTTTTTTTAGTGGGCTTTGTTGCCTTTAGTTTTCTCAGCTAGAGATAAGCAACTTAATAAGGTCTACTAAGGAGGAGAAGAAACATTCATAATTTTAAGTAAGCTGTCACAATAGGGATCTGGCACTCTAAGGTAAACTGAGCCTTCTCAATCTTCTTCCCATATATGACCCATTTTTGTTTGTACAGATATACAGTTCTGTAAATATTTTGTGATTCTATAAAAAAAATCCTGAAAATATTCCTGTTCTCTTTCTCTATCACTTATAAATTATGTTATTATATAACATTAAATAAAAGATCACGATAGTCTAATTTCTCTGAGAAAGACCTTAAGGTCACATTAAACATGCAATTATTTTGTTTGGAGAAAACTTTAAGAAAAAAATTAAATGGACATAATAATAAATAAATAATAAAATAATAAAATAAAATAGAATAGAATATAAAAAAGGAGCCAGGAGCATTGGTACAATTGTCACACCATAGTGTAGGTCTAACCTTGAGTGAAGAAGAGAGGGATGGAGAGATGCTTTAAATATTCTGGTCTCTGAAAGGTGTGGCAAGGCCGTCAGGGAGTTCTTGACCCACTCAGTCATCTGGGGTGTATTAAGTGTCCCAGGAACAAGCTTGCTATAATATCCCGGATGTGCTCAGTCACAAGCTTGGAGCCCATGGGCAGTGTAGGTTTTGTTCAACATGCCAGTGAGTTTATGTTTAATGCGGCAAACAGCTAGAGCCCTTCTCCACCCTATTACCTCTAGTTGAAAGCCTGGAGTCAAATTGTCATAGTTGTTATAAGTTTAGATTGTTCTAGAAAATACCCTTGATTCTTGCTCTCTTATGTGACAAAGTTGAATCAACGTTTTATTTTTAGTTTTTTTTTAAATTTTTTTAGTTTTTTTTTTTTTTTTTTTTTTATCAATGTTTTAGTGGAAGAGTAAAGATCCAAAAGATGAAAGAAATTCCACAGCATGGAAGAGCACATAAAAAAAAGAAGAAAAGAAAGAAAGAAAGAAAGAAAGAAAGAAAGAAAGAAAGAAAGAAAGAAAGAAAGAAAAGAAAGAAGGAAAGAAACCACAAGATAAGTGTTAAAGTGGTGCTTGGCATGGGAGTCACCCTCCTCTCATTCATCCTCTCTTCCGTCCAGTATGGGAAAACAAGAGGGATCTCGACAATTACCAAGAAGCACAAGAAAGTTCACTTTATTTTGAGCATGGGGTCACTAACATGGTTGATCTAATCAAATACCAGTGTAATTCTTAAGAAAGAAGAAAATAAAAGGTCAAAACTAAATGCTTCCTGATTAAATTTTACTCATCATATATATGAATATCATCTTCTATTTGGAGTTGAAAAGTACTGTTTTGAAATTCTGCTTTATACTTCTGAAATGATGGTATAAATAACCTCATTTTGTTTTAGCATTTTGTTGTTAAGAAGAGCAACAAACTTCACAGTGGGTACAGTATGTATTATTAAAATCAAGATAAGTTAACTCAATTAAACTCTATTATAAAAATACTTAATACTGATGAATAATGCAGAGCCCCAGAAAAGCATCCTTTGATATTCCTTATAATATTTGCCTTCCTGTTTTAAAGAAACAATAACATGAAGCTACCAACCCGTGAGAAATTGATCTTCAGTACTTTAATGTAATTAGTTCCTAATTCCCCTTCTAGTTTCTCTGGATCTGCTTACGTTTTGAAACCAATTCAAAGCAATGTTTTAATTATTACAACATGTATCTTAATGGGAGTTCTTTAGTATCTCAGTGCAAACACCTAACAAATCCCTTTCACCCTCATCTTTCTGATGCCTGTATTTAATTTTCAACTTTCCACACACCAGGCATGCATTTGCCACACAGCAACGAAGTAAGATAATCACTGTTGCACATTAACACACATGCTGGGTGTGCCATTTTATGTCTTGGAAGAAAGAAAGAAAAGCTTCCTCCATAGATCTTGGAGGTGGCAGGCACAAGATATCCACCGAGGATATTTGATCTCTTTCTCCAGCACCTTTCTCTGTTTTCATTCCACATGAAATTTTATTTTATTTTATTTTATTATTTTATTTGGTCACAATGAGAAAATTCAGCACTTAGAGCCTAAGTGTTTTACAAATGGAGAACCAGATCCTGTGATTCCATCAGATGAACAAGCTGTCTTTTATGTCTAGTTCAGTTTCTTTCCAAGGTGTCATAATTCTTTTGGGTTGTAAGGGTGTGATGAAATACAGGTACATGTTAACTGGTAAGGTAGGAACAGAAAAGAAAGAGATTCTCCAAATGGACACGTTTTGTAGACTCATTTACAAACAAAGGAGGATTTAATACATTTTTGTCCCTCCATAACTAGTCTCTTGTAAGTCAAGCTAAATTCAGTCTTTTGTTTTCTCCTTTCAAAAGAAAAAAAAATTAGGAGTACAAATTTAGCTGGGTACAACATCTATCCCAAGGGGTAAGGTAGTTATCAGGAATTTGCAAACTGATTTTCATAGTCTTTGGAAATCAATGTTTTGTTTTGTTTTCATAAGAATTTTTTGTCATTCTTTAAAAAAAAAAAAAAAGGTTTCTAAAACAGCTAGATTAAAGCATGCATTTCAGGTGTGGTGCCTGGGTGGCTCAGTTGGTTAAGCGACTGCCTTCAGCTCAGGTCATGATCCCGGAGACCCGGGACTGAGCCTCACATCGGGCTCCCTGCTCCGCAAGAAGCCTGCTTCTCCCTCTCTCGCTCCCCCTGCTTGTGTTCCCTCTCTGGCTGTATTTCTCTGTGTCAAATAAATGAAATCTTTAAAAAAAATAAAATAAATAACATTAAAATAAAATAAAATAAAATAAAAATAAAATACATTTCACTAGAACCAGTGTCTCTAGTGAATCCAGTCTCATATTAACATTAGTTGTTCAACATTTTCAAAATCCCAATTCCCAAAGATATAACTTACATGTCTTTCTGTCTGCTTATTTTTTAATGAAGGAAATAGGTAAAATACATGCATTTGAAATTACTAAAAGAAGTATACAAATTATAGCTGAGAAAGAAACTAACTAAACCAGGCACATAACTACACTTAGATTAAAGCATATAGGGAAGGCTGTGAGCTCAATTTTAAAATAGGTAACGTACCCTCAGAGCCCTTCATCTAAGCCATCCAGATATGCTATTGCCACAACTCTTGCTATGATTTCTGCCTTCTCCTGTACCTAATCCTACATATGACATTTTCTAGTGGCTTTTAAAGAATTAAAAGGGACTACTTCAAAATAAGGTGTGACTCTTCTTGATAATTAGTGAGACATATCTTGGAGGTATTAAATTAGCAACCTCTGGAGATATGCACTAAACTCCAAGGAAAGATGTAACAATCATAAAATTCCAGGACTAGTACAGCCAGCACTTAGCCTCTTGGGAAAATAAAAGGAAATACATATTTGCAGAGCACTTCCAATGAGCCAGACAACATGCTAGACATTTAATCATTCAATTATCACTGAAGTTTCAGAAAGTAGATCTAACGTTTTGCATACAGAAAGTGAAACTTTCTCTTATATAAGAGAAAGTTGACTTAAATTGTTGATAAAAATCTTCCAAATCACTGCACTTTTTTAAAAAAGACTTTATTTATTTCACATAGAGAGAGAGAGAGAACAAGCAGGAGGAAAGGGAGAGAGCTAAGGCAGAGGGAGAGAGCTAAGTTTCCTTGCTGAGCAGGGAGCCCAATGTAGGGCTCAATCTCAGGACCCTGAGATCATGACCTGAGTGGCAGGCAGACACTTAACTAATTGAGCCACCAAAGTGCCCCATAAACTACTGCACATTTTAAAATATCTTATCTTTAAATCCATCATGTTATGAAGTAGTAACATGCAATTTCTGGTACTGGATCATAAGTTGGTGCCTGAAGCCATATAAGGACCTCCTCTCCTTTGTATGTTTTCTGTCCATTTTCATCTAATTCTTCCTTTCTTTTTCTAAACTGCTCCAATTATGTTATCTTTCCACCTCTTTGATAGTACTTTCTCAGATGCATGCAGGCATTGATTAATTTCACTTTTCATTCACATTTACTTGGGTCAGAGACTCTTAATTTGGGATACAAAAACCCTGAAATATATGTATGCATTTGGGGAAATGGGGAATAAATTCTAACCTTCCATTAGATCCTCAAAGGAATTCTTGACAAATAGGTTACATACCTCTGTGAAAAAACATTTCTTCATCCAACACGGCACTGTGGCCTTTAATTATTCTTTATAACTATTGTTTCTTCCATTCTGACTCATACAAACTGTGGAAGTCCAGTAAAACTCTAGGGCTAGATTTTGTGGCATATTTTTAAGTCATCTGTATATGCAAAAAGTGCTTCAAGTGTTGGCTGCTTTGATAGAACTCTAAATTGGCATCCCAAGATGTCCATTCTCAATCAAACACTACTCTGCAAAATTTCTGTGAAGGAATTTTTGAAGATATAGTTCAAGGCCCAAATCATTTGACTTTAAAGTATGGAGATTATTTGAGTGAGATGGATTTAATCACATGAATCCTTTAAAAGCAAAGATTTGTCCATCTAGTAGTAAAAGGGAAGCAGAGAGATTTGAAAAATAAAAAGTAATAACATAAAAGAAATTCTTTGTTGCTGAGATGGAGAAGACCATGTGGCAGGGACCTGTGAGTGGCTTGTAGGAGCTGAGACTATCCCCTTGACAGCCAGCAAGATGGTGGGGACCATAGTCTATTACAGCAAATTCTGTCAGCAACCAGAGGGAGCTTAGAAATATATTTTTCCTTAGTCAGAACTCCAGATGAGTATTCAGTTGGCTGATACCTTGATTTCAACCTTATAAAATGCTCTACTGAGGACCCAGTCAAAATATGGTGGAATTCTGACCCAAGGAATCTGTGAGATAATGATTTTTTTTAACTTTAAGACACTACCTTTATGGTATTATTGTGACAGCAATTGAAAATTCATACCTTTGATAAGAGACTTCATCTTTATCTATCATCTATCTATCTATCATCTATCTATCTATCATCTATCTATCATCTATCATCTGTCTATCATCTATTATCTATCTATCATCTATCATCTTTTTATTCTTACAGAATCAGGATATCTATGAACCTAAATTTAACAAATTCAAAACTGCTGACATTTTAATGATTTCTCATTCTAGCGGAAGTGTTCTCTCAGCCAAAAATAAAATGAGATAAGAAAAAGAAGGGCAAATTATTAAGTCATCTTCTGTCCTTTGCTACATAAAACCTTGCTCAAACTGAAAAAAAAAATAAATAAAGCTCATTTCATTACCCTAAAGAATGAACAAGGATTTTTAAAGTTATAGGAAAGAAATGACCACTATAATTTTACTATTTGTTTGTGAAATAATACCTGTTTATGTTTACATTGAGTTCTCTGTGCTTACATTCCATTTTAATAAACTTGTTCTGAATCGAACTGATTGAACAGGCCAATGTTTAAATAACCTTAAGAATAAAGTTGGTTGTTTCTTATAAATTTCCAAGCACTTTCAAAGGAAAATTATGACTCAGTTTTCTGGGGTAAATTCAAGTAATTTGTATTTTTTCACACCATTATAAGTGGTTTTATGGCCACAAATGTTTGGGAAACTCTGCCTTAGAATAATTACAAACTTATTGGAAAAATCTGACCTGGTTGTCTGTAACATGTGTTATTAAGAAGAAAAAGAATGTCCATGCCCAGAGGAAGTTCCCATCTAACCGTGAGCAGAACATAAAAGCATTAAAGTATATGTAAATATACCATGTCACATATGGCAAATTAAGAACATAGCCAATGGAAATGAGAATTGGAATCCATTGGTGAAAGCCTTCACCACAGACCACTGTGGTCAGAGAAGATCTACTTTGTTCAATGAACCATAAACCAGATTGTTTCTAAAGCATGAAACCAAGAAATTCTGAAGTGCATTCACCAAAACAACAGTTCCAGATAGCTTCCAGATATCACAGAGCATAACTGCAAAGAAATGGAGATTGTTTTTCATGTGTTCTTTTTGCACTTTGCATTCTTTGAATATTTTATGCCTCACAATCCTTCTTTTCCAAATTTTTGGGGCATTCAACAATCCTCAAAACCTTGCTGTCAGGAAACAACTTGCCCAGTATTCTTAAATTTTCTTTCATTTTCCTTTATTGTTTTCCTTTCCATTTTACTTTACTGTTTTAAATCACCTGTTAATTCAGATAAGATTTGCAGAACATACATATAGAGATAGTTTAATATTTTGGGAGTGAATTTTGAGGGGATTTTCTTTCACATCTATAAATAATTTCACAGAAAAGCGTTTATATAAACCCCGCCAAGCCTAGTGTCGTTTCACTAATAAGCTCTAGCTTTTGACTTGACTATTTTTAGAGCTCCTGCACATTCTATCAGTCAATTGATAAACATTTATTGTAAAATTCTCAATAATTAACTTATGTCAGGTACCAAGGACACTACAGAAAAATGTAAATTTATTCCTATCACAGTAAATACTCAGTTGTTTACTTTGTATCTATTTTTGCATAAAGCATCATCTATAATGCATTTTGATTCTTAAAATTCCTTAGCTTTTTTTTTGCATCATTGTTGATGTTCAGTAATAAAAATGTGTACATGATTATGCATTTTAATGATGTGTATTGTTAAAAACAGATGCTGCAGGAAGACTCCAGGAAAAATTTGCCTAAATTTAATTTGGGCAAGGCTTGACCATTTCTACTTTGTTAACAATCAGTGTGTGTTTCTACTTTTGTTTTACAGATGAAGAAAATTAGGTTCAAAAGGCTAAGTAATTTTCTCTAAATCACAATGCTAATATTTGAGAGAATTAGAGGTCAAATAAAATTAGTCTCAGAGGGAAATCCATGCTTTTTTCTATACCACAACAACTCCAGGAAAGTTTCAAAACCCTGGTTGTAACTGCAAGAATACATAGCACAAACCTAAATAAAAATATGTTTGCTGAGCAAACACACATGATGTAGAGCTCATATTACTTTATACACACACACATATAAATACAAAAAAACACATGTGGACTCTAAATACAAAGATAGTTCAGGGCAATGAGAGCTGTTGGCATCTTAACTTGAGTTTTTGTAGCTACATGGTATTCTTTCGACAGTATTCAGTCAGAAACACAAAACTCAGAATTGTGTAAAGGCATTCCCATACAATAAACTGAATAGCAATGAACACCTTTAACCTTTCTTATCAGAACTAAATTTTATTTTTAACAGTGCCCACCAGGGGGTGCTGGCACATTGACACTGGACAGCAGAAACAGGGGCTGTCCTGTCAGGTCAAAGAAAATAAGAGCAATTAACTCTGTTGCAACTCTCTGTTACTGTAGATAGTTTTAGAGAATAGAAGTTACTCTCACACATATTGGCTCGGAACTACAGTCATTTTTCTTTTTCTTTTTTTTTTTTTCTTTAGAACTGCAAACTAACTGAAGTTTTTGTTTTTGTTTTTGTTTTCGAAGATCTTATTTATTTATCTGACAGAGAGCACGAGCAGAGGGAGCAGCAAGCAGAGAGGGAGAGGGAGAGGCAAGCTCCCTGCCCAACAAGGAGTCCAATGTGGGGCTCCATCCCAGGACCCCCGGCCTCAGGTTTTTGTATTTTAATCATATTTTTTGTAAAAGTACCTGGGCTCTAAAAGTGGATTTGGAAGAAACAACTTTGACACAAAATGCTTTTTAGCAAGCGTGGTTGTTAATGTGGACATGGTTTATATATATTCAGCTATTAAATACCACAAAACAGTCGTGTGTTAAATTACCCATATAAAATGCATACACAGGGGTGCCTGGCTGGCTCAGCCAGTTAAGCAACTGCCCTTGGCTCAGTTTGTGATCCCAGAATATCAAGATCTTACCCTAAATCAGGATCCCTGATCAGTGAGGAGTCTGCTTCTCCCTTTTCCTCTGCCCCTCTCCCTGATCCTTTCCTCTCTCACTTTCTTTGTCTCAAATAAATAAGTAAAATATTTTTTTTAAATGTATACATAAAACCTTACTGAAGATATTTGGAAACCAAGTTCCCTTGTTCCTTAGTGATTTACAAGGTAAAAATATAGAAATTATTTTTATTGAACTAGAACACTAAACAAAATATGAAATACTATTTTATGTCATTTCCTGATAACTAATTTATAACTGAATCATTTCTCTTTTTTTAAGATTGTATTTATTTATATCACAGAGAGAGAGATCGCAGGCAGGCAGAGAGGCAGGCAGAGAGAGAGGAGGAAGCAGGCTCCCTGCGGAGCAAAGAGCCCTACCCGGGCCTCAATTCCAGGACCCTGAGATCATGACCTGAGCCGAAGGCAGAGGCTTTAACCCACCGAGCCACCCAGGTGCCCTAATTGAATCATTTCTATCAAAAGAAAATGGTCAACTCAGTAAACTCAGTTTGATAAGTTCTTAGGTTTTTTTTAATGAAAAATAATTTCAAAATGAACTGAATTTTATTGGGAGGGAAGACATTCAGATGGTATAAGTTGGACACAGATTTATTTATTTATTTATTTATTTTTACTTTTATTTTTAAATTTTTAAAGATTTTATTTATTTATTTGACAGAAAGAAAGACAGCTAGAGAGGGGACACAAGCAGGGGGAGTGAGAGCAGGGGAAGCAGGCTTCCTGCCAAGCAGAGAGCCTGATGTGGGGCTGAAGGCAGTCGCTTAACCAACTGAGCCACCCAGACGACCAAAGCAGTTGTGGTTGTTGTTTAAGATTTTATTTATTTATTTGAGAGAGAGAAAGAGAAAGCATGAGTGGGGGAAAGGGGGAGGGACAAGCAGTCTCCCCACTGAGCAGGGAGCGCAATGGGGGGGGACTTAATCCCAGGACTCTGGGATCATGACCTGAGCTGAAGGAAGATGGGTTTTTTTGTTTGTTTTTTTGTTTTTTTAAAGATTTTATTTATTATTTGACAGAGAGAGAGATCACAAATAGGCAGAGAGGCAGGCAGAGAAAGAGGAGGAAGCAGATTCCCTGCTGAGCAGAGAACCCCATGTGGGACTCCATCCCAGGACCCTGAGACCATGACCTGAGCAGGAGGCAGAGTATTAACCCTCTGAGCCACCCAGGTGCCCCTGGACACAGATTTAGATTAGCATTAGAAATAATCTCCCCCCTCTCTTCATCAAAGATGCTTTTACCAATGGAATTCAAATAATTCAACGAGGAGGAAAATCTATATTCTCCCACAAACTATCTGGCTATAATGTCTCTTACTTCATTCATCTCCAATTCAGCTCAGTTGATTTGGGGCTAAGGACACTCTAGTGTCATGCTCTTGATTCTAACAACAATCTCCCCAAACAGCGGAGAAATATTTTTTGTTACAAGGTCCTTCAATAATCATGTTATCCTTCTAAATAGTTGTCCTTCAGTGAAAATGTGTAAGAAATGACAGAACCACTGTCAGTTAAGAACATCATTAAGTTCCTAAGAGGGGAAATGAGGAGGAATTTATTGAAAGATGTTGTTTTTTTTCATAATGTCAGACTCAAGTTGGTATAGTATTGTCTCCAAATGTGTATGGAATTAAATTATATTAAATTCCTCTTTGGATGTGTGATTCATCAACTTAACCTCAGTTCTTCTCAAGCCTTCCTATACATCCAGCTACCCTGCCACTTTTGATCCAAAGGTGTATTAACCTTTTTATCATTAGTCTTATTACCTTCATTTATTCACAATTGTCTCTTTCAGGTTTAAGGAGATCCTCAAAATACTAATAATCAAGCATTTAATGAGGACATTTACATTCACTCAATTCAGATCCTTCAAAATTTCATAAACTTTAATCACATCATTTACCCTTCATTTTTCAAATGAGTCCTATGAAATATTCAGCCCTATTATCATATGCAAATTCCTTGATTCTATTGATGTTGTAATCAATCAACAAATATTTATCAGGTGACTGTTTTTTCAGTAATGTTACATCAGGAGTTTGGGGGCATAGAAGAAAAGCTTCTGCTTCCTAGGCTTTCCGTGCCCTACTCCTTCTCAGCTCCAAAGGTTTTTGGTGCAAGTTCCATCCAGTCATTGAGCCAAACACAACAAAGACTGGCATTGGATTATCAAATCTGTTCCTCAACAGCAGGTGGGATCTGAAATCAATCTATTGTCTCATATTTAGTACAGCAGGGATGAATTCCAAATCTGCCTTGGTTTTCATTGATCTGTCAACAGTGTTAATATCTTCCCTCCTTCCTTCCTTCCTTCTTTCCATCCTTCTTTCCCTCCTTCCTTCTTTCTCTTTCTTTCTTTTTTTCTCTTTCTTTCTTTTTTCTTTCTTTCTTTCTTTCTTTTTTTCTCTTTCTTTCTTTTTTCTTTCTTTCTTTCTTTCTTTCTTTCTTTCTTTCTTTTTTTGTTTCAAGTTTTATTTAAATTCTAGTTAGTTAACATATAGTGTAATACTGGTTTCCAGAGTAGAATTTAGTCATTCCTCACTTACATATAACACTCGGTGTCCACTTTTTACTTCATAAAATCCACACTTCTCTTCCACCTGGTTTCTGAAAGTCCACATTCTAGTTTTCCTCTTACTTCATGAGCTACTCTTTCTCAATCTTCTTTGTTTTACCATTTTTCTCCTACTTTGCCTCTAAATATCAGAAAGCTTAAGGGATTGAGACAAAACCCTTTATCTTTACCATACACTAATCTGTGAATAAACTCAGAAAGAAATCTCTGGAAACAGAAAGTTTTGGTTTACCCAACCACAAAAAATACTCCTGCCTAGAAGTTTCTGCCTCCATATACCTGATGTGGCCCTGTTAATTCTGGAGCACATAATATATTGTACCTTATGTTGGGGGGTATTTATCGATTATCCTTTTCAAGAAAGTGACCATGAGGGGTGTTTAGGTGGTTCAGACAGTTAAGCATTTGACTTTGGCTCAGGTCATGATCTCAGGGTTCTGGGATCCAGCTCTGCATTGGGCTCTGTGCCCAGCAGGGAGTCTGATTCTCCCTCTCCCTTTCCCTCTGCTCCTCCCCTACTCATACTCTGTCTCTCTATCAAATAAAATCTTTTTTTAAAAATGAAGAAATGTGGGATGCCTGGGTGGCTCAGTTGGTTAAGCGACTGCCTTCAGCTCAGGTCATGATCCCAGAGACCAGGGATCGAGCCCTACATCGAGCCCCACATCAGTCTCCCTGCTCGGCGGGAAGCCTGCTTCTCCCTCTCTCACTCCCCTTGCTTGTGCTCCCTCTCTCCCTGTGTTTCTGTCTGTCCAATAAATAAATAAATAAAATCTTTAAAAAAGAAATGAAGAAATGTGGTTGCATTTATATTTTTATCCTATGTCTACCCACTAGATTCAAATTGATGATAGGTAGGTAAAAAGATAGATGATACACACACACACACACACACACACACGATACATACATCTGAGAGTCATTTTAATGTACATGAGAATACATATAATGAAAATTTTTAACAAAACAATAGAAATCTTAAAAGGAGAGCCAAATGTTACAGTGTTATATTGGGTAGACCTTCAAGCTGATTAATGTTACCAAATTCCCATTTCTGAAACTCATCACAAATATCCATATTGGCAAGAAGTATACCTCACTCAGAACTTCAAGGCTTTAGAAATTGAAAAATAGTTTTTCTTCACAAAAAATGCTGAGGAACTTCTGGAAAAAGTCTAAAGTGCAATGCTATGGAAAATGCAAGTGATACAGAATCTGAAATCCTGTATTTGAAATCTCATTTTAATGCTTACTGCTTAACCTTGGTCAAATTATTTGCTTGCTCAGATGGAAGGTTAACAATAAGAAGGATTCAAATTCACTTCATTACTTACATGTTATGTGACTTGGATGTTATTTTTCTTCTCTGAAACTTGTTTCCTCTCTGCATAAAATACTAATACAAAAACTTAAATACAGGACTATCATGAAAATGGAAAAAAAATTATAATTTTGTGTGTGATGTCTCTCACACACTGTGATATATATACACACACAAACACATCATATATATTAGTTGCTTTTTTATTATTTCCTCAGTTTCTGAATCAGATTCATTGGGATTTTAATGAAAGCAGCTAATCATTAAATCTTCAGTGGTTTGTGGATGAGATGATTCATATTGCAGAGTTTGCCAAATTCAAGTGTTAGTTTTATCATGGGAATACTAACAATCACTACATTAGTACTAGAACAACCCTTATAGTATAAATAAGGATAGAGTTGAATAAAAAAATGCTTAATTAGGAATAAGAAAATTTAAGTTCTAGGCATTCTTAGCTATTCACTCATTATCAAATGTTGGGGTGTAGCATTATATGGAGAGTTCTGTTCATCTTTCCTGGCACCCAGTTTCATATATATATATATATATATATATGTCATATGTATATACATATATATCATTATAGGCCATAATTATAGCCTATAATTTCTCTTTGAATTCTAACATATGATAATTACCAATAAGGCATTTGCTATGACTGGTATTTGACAACCGTCAAAGGCCAATGGTCATTGAGAGACCTTCCTGAGCATGACAACATCCCCAAAAGTTGTATGTCCAGTCTCTGTTCACTCAGTTCCAGATGTCCTCATTTGATGCTAATTAAGTCCCAACCCCAAAACTACCAAGCCCAAGCAAAGGGCTTCTAGAGAGTTTTTCTGGAACAGTTGACTTTTTTCTTTCGAATCCTAGTTTAAAATTCTTCCTTCTTGACTTCTGTGCTTTTGAAATTTAAAGAACACTTCATGTTTTATTGTGCACACACACACACAAAAAATCAGTGACTACATCTTGCTGATCTGGTAATCTTTTACAATTTGCTAAGTGCTAACTTCCCATTTTTTCATGTATATTTGAAATGTTCTGGGATATTGGATTATAGGGAATGGCATGCAATTATAATACAGCAATACACACCTTTACAGTTACCAGGAATTCAAGTTAAAGCCATCTTGTGAGATAATTTAGTATAGTTTTTGTCAGCACTTCCATAAAAATCCCAATTTTCAGTCATTTATAACATCAACAAACAGGACTTTAGAGGAAGTAACACCGTTTGTTGTTATTAGGAGTGACATTGCCCAAGGTTAGGCCAGACATGAAGGAACCCTTTCAACTTCAGTATTTCTATTTTCTCTGTTTACTTGTCTAGTTGAGTTGATGAAAAGTATGCAAAGACTAATTTGGATTAAATCCAAGCTAGTGAAAATATTGTGAATCAGCTGAAGGAAGTACTGATTTATCAACACTTGTTCTCTGTAGTCTTCAGTGTGATAACAACTGTATGTATAGAAGAATCTGTCATTGTAATTTCAAAACCTGTAACAGTCTTATCTACCCTGAGAAAAACTCATGCAGTTACAGTCTCTTTATTCATGTTCTGAAGAAACTAACCCCTAAGAAGACAGTCAACAATTCAGAGATGGGGATAAAGGCAAAGAAACAAAGTTGTAAATGTAAAAAAAAAAAAAAAAAAAAAAAAAAAAAAAAAAAAAAAAAAAAAAAAAAAAAAAAAATTCAGAGACGGGGACAAAGGCAAAGAAACCAAGTAGTAAATGTAAAAAAAAAATAATAATAATAATAATCTGTCTGGCATATAAAGAAGGGAGTAGAAATGATATATCCATAGAGTTAGATCAGTATATCAAGCAAAAAAGGAGCCACAAAATAGAAAAGCACAAATATTATGCTAGCCTAAACTATCATTTTATAATCTTTGAAGATAGTACTACCAGAAAAAGTAGCTAAATCAATTCATTAGGATACAAACATAAACTATGACTATGCATTGCTGTTTTCACTAATAGCATTGTGTATATCTCAGAACACCATTAAAAGTTCATAAATTTTCACATTTTTCTTCCCAATTTTGGGAGGTTACTGTGATGATCTTCATAACTACAATGAACAAATATTTAAAAGGCTTTAAAAAGTAAAATCCCCAACTGGAAATCTGTAGGGCTAACTGTTCAAAACACTGAAATTATAGAATCTTGTTACTATATGCCTTCTTTCCTTCTCTCTTCATCTTTAGTTTTTATTTCCTTTTTTCCATGATCCTGCCCTCTACACTTATTGGTCCTCCCACACATTTTGAAATATTTTTTATGTCATTGTTCCTCAGACGTGTCAGCAGAATCTAGTGATAACAACTAACATCAAGGCTAAAAGTGTCATTAATTCCTGTCCTCATAAGCAAAAGGTGACCTTTTTAAAAGAAAGTCCACTCATTGTTTTGAGAATCCTAGCATACAATTTAGCAAATGACTGTGTCACAATAATTTATAGTTCTCTGGTGCCTTAAAATTTGCGAAGTGCTCTTATGCATATAATGTTGGTCTGATCTTTGCCACAACCCATTGAAAACTTGAAATAAAATGACTTGCTGTAGTCATACAATTAAGACATTTGACAAGTTTTAAATAAAAACTTAAATTTAGAAATTCGAATTTAAATCCAGTTTGTTGGTTTTTTGTTTTGTTTTGTTTTGTTTTGACCAAAGGACACTAAACTCATGTTGCAAACCCCATTTTTATCCTGTGAAAATTTTCTTCAACCATTTTATTCATTTATTATGAGAAAATGTTTTCACTGGGGCAAGAGAGTAAAGACTCACCCTAAACTAATTAAAAAAATCATTTCAAAGAAAATGTAAGGTATTTATTTAGTAGGAGATTAGTAAGACTATCTTGTGATAATGTTCTTCAAGAACAACAAGTTGACCTTAACTATAGTTTTCAGGTGATAACCACTGGAAAATTTTATATAATAGTAAACATTGTTTTGTTTATATTAATATTGGTGATTGTTATTGTTGCTAATATTGTTGTTATTAATATATTAATATATAATATTGTTAATATTGGGGATTTCGAAATTAACTCATGTTTTCTTTTGACATTGACAAGGTGCAGATTGGGCTTAAATACACAACCATTTCGGTCCTTTGATAGAATTGGTAAAAACAAGTCAAATAACTAAAAATAGACACATATTTATATTATTAAAAATTACACACACATACACATAAATATTTCAGTGCCCATTTCCTCCCATCAATTCTTCTCTTACTGAATACTCATTTCTTCTTTATATTTTACAGTTTATTTATGACTATATATAAAATTTTGACTCTACTCTCCTGAAAATGGTAAAATTCTTATTTTGTATTTCTTTGCTCACTTATCAGTCAAGATGACTATACTCATTTCATTTTAGTGTAGAGAAACCTCATTCTTTATAGCTGCCTAATATTCCATTACATAGGTGTATCAAAATCTATTTAATTGAATCACTACTGAGGGATATATTTTTTAAAATCTTTGCCTATCTGGGTGAATAAACCTGTATGACAAATTCTTGTAAGTGAAGTTTGCTGAGTCAATAGAGTATATGCATTTATAAATATGAAAGATACTGATACATTGCACTAAATGGGAGCTATATAAATTAATGCACCCCATAGCAATACAAGAGAATGTTTATTTCTTCATAATTTCACTAAGAAAATTGATTGTTAAATACTTGAATTTTTGCCACTGTTATCTGGAAATGTTCTTGGTGTTATTTTTATTGACATCTCTCTCTCTCTCTCTCTCTCTCTCTCTCTCTCTCTCTCTCTTTTATTAACATGTAATGTATTATTTGCTTCAGGGGTACAGGTCTGTGAATCATCAGTCTTACACAATTCACAGCACTCACCATACCACATACCCTCCCCAATGTACAAAACCCAGCCACCCTATCCCTCCCCCACAACACCCCAGGATCCCTCAGTTTGTTTCCTGAGATTAAGAGGCTCTTCTGGCTTGTCTTCCTCCCTGGTCCCATCTTGTTTCATTTTGTCCCTCCCTACTCCCTATGACCCCCTATCCTGCCTCTCAAATTTCTCATATCAGAGAGATCATATGATAATTGTCCTTCTCTGATTGACTTATTTCACTCAGCATAATACCCTCCAGTTCCATCCACATTGCTGCAAATGGCAGGATTTCATTATGTTTGATGGCTGCATAGTATTCCATGGTTTGTGTGTGTGTGTGTGTGTGTGTGTGTGTGTGTGTGTGTAAAATATATATACTGCATCCTCTTTATCCGTTCTTCTGTTGATGGACATCTAGGTTCTTTCCATAGTTTGGCTATTGTGGACATTGCTGCTATAAACATTTGGGTGCACGTCCCCCTTTGGGTCATTACATTTGTACCTTTAGGGTAAATACCTGATAGTTCAATTGCTGGATCACAGAATAGCTCTATTTTCAACTTTATGAGGAACCTCCATACTGTTTTGCAGAGTGGCTGCACCAGTTTGCATTCCCACCAACAATGTAGAAGGGTTCCCTTTCTCCACATCCTCACCAACATCTGTCATTTCCTGACTTGTTAATTTCAGCCATCCTCACTGGTGTGAGGTGGTATCTCACTGTGGTTCTGATTTGTTTTTCCTTGATACCAAGTAATTTTGAGCACTTTTTCAAGTGTCGTTGGTCTCTCTCTCTCTCTCTCTCTCTCTCTCTCTCTTAAATGAAAGAATCTGATGATATTTAAATACGGCTAAAAGACTTTTGTATTCACTATTCTATAACTCTATACTTTTTCCATTTTTTTCTATTTAGGAGGTAGTCTTTTTCTTAATGTTTACTAAATACTCTTTATATTAGGGAGTTTTAAGAAAGGAAGATATTATTTCCCTTTCTTATTGTCTTTTTATGTATACATTAGCTTTATTTGCCATGTACAAGATTTTTCATTTTATGTAGATAAAATTATCAATCATATCTTTCATGACTGAGTTTTGGGAACCAGAAGGACTTTCCATCCATAAAGCTTATAAATTATTTTGCATGTTCTTTTTCTGATACATGTATGGTTTCATTTATATATTTAAATTCTGATCAATTTGGGAACTCACCCCATACATTGTGAGCTACAAATTTAACTTCATTATTTTTTCACATGGCAACTAGATAGGTATAGCTATAAATATTACTGAGTTCTGCCTTTCATCACTGATTTCAGAGTTCTCCTTTTTAACATTCTATATTGTACAATAGTCAGATTTTAGGCTTTCTTGCTGTGTTCAACTGTTCTATTAACATGGAAAAGAAAAAAAATATTTTAATAATGAAAAATTTTTTCATGTTTTAATATCATTTTGGACACAGGACATCATCAAACTTTTAGTAATTTATTTATTTGTTTATTTCTTAATTTGATGTATTTTTTTTAATTTTAAGAGTTTTAGATTTATGAATTCCTTGGAAAGTACAGAAAGTAAGTACAGAAAGTTCCTGTATGACCTATAACCAATTTCCACTCTTATTCACATCTCACATTACTGTGAAACACTTGTCAAAATTAATTATTCATTCTTATTATTATTACTAAATCTATACTTTATTCACATTTCCTCAGTTTTTCCTAGTACCCTATTTTTCTTATCCAGGATCCCCTCTAGGATATCATATTATAGTTATTAGTCATGTCTCCTTAATTTCCTCTTGGTGGTGAGAGTTTCTTATACTTTTCTTATTTTTGATGACCTTGACAGGTTGGAGGATAT
Source organism: Spilogale gracilis (assembly GCA_004023965.1). Lineage (NCBI taxonomy): Eukaryota > Metazoa > Chordata > Mammalia > Carnivora > Mephitidae > Spilogale > Spilogale gracilis. Next base: position 77,106 of record PITA01001659.1, on the reverse strand, counting down.
TTTAGTACGTCTCTCAATTAGGATTAGTCTAATGTTTTTCTGATGATTAGACTGGAGTAATACATTTTGTGGAGGAAGAACACAGAGATAAAGTGCAATTCTCATCACATTATATCAAGAGTACATACTATCAGCATAATTAATCACTGTTGATTTTAACCTTGATCACCCGACTTGAGGAAGTATTTTTGAGGTTTTCCTCCTGTTAAGTTATTCCTTTTATATTCCTGTTCTTATACTATAATTTTTGGAAGGAAGCAGTATGAGCTGCCCAAAGTTAAGGAGTGGGAAGTCATGTTCTTCTGTGGGAAACAAATGTATTGAGTAGAGTATGGTGCTATGTGCATTTTGTCATTAGACTTACAGATTCCATTTTCCAAATTAGCATGTCATTCCCCAGCAATTTCACTGAAATTTTTTCATTCATTTATAGTATGTTTAGAATATTTGTCACATTCTATATTTCATCAGTAAAATACCCCTAAGTCTTAAATACATTTGTTTGAATTTGCACACCTTAACATTTACTCTGTTTTGTAAAGTTTTATGGATTTTGACAAATTCTTAATATTTTGTATTCACCATTTTAGTATCACACAGAATAGTTTAACTCCTTTAAAATAATCACTTTACATACTTCCCTTCCAATCCATCAAACCCTCAACAAAACTCTACATTATGACCCTTTCCAGAAGATCATATAATTGGGATCATACAGTGTATAGCTTTTCCAGACTGATTTCTTTCACTTAGCAATATGCATTTAAAAATCCATCTGCATCCTTTTATGGCTTGATAGCCCATTTCTTTTTATTGTTAAATAATACTCCATTATATGGATGTTTTACAGTCAGTTTATCCATTCAGCTATTGATGGACATCATGGTTCCTTCAAGTTTTTGGTAATAATGAATAAAGCTGCTATAAACTTTAATGTATAGATTTTTGTGTAGAAATATGTTTTACAATCAGTTGGGTATATCAGAGGAGCTTGACTGGTGAATCAGATAGTGAGGTTGTATTTAGTTTTATAAGAAATTACTAGACTGTCTTCCAAAGTGGCTGTACAACTCTAATTTGTACAACCAAAAATGATGAGTTTCCTGTTATTTTGTCTCCTTTCCAGCAATTGGTATTGTCCTTTTTTTTTTGTATTTTAGTTATTTTATTAGGTATGTAATTGTATCTTGTTCTTTTGATTTGCAAATCCTTAATGACAGTTGATACTGAGCATAATTTATATGCTTATTTGCATTAGCATATCTACTTTGTTAAAATATCCATTCAGATTTTTTGGCCCCATTTTTAATTGGGAGGTTTATTTTCTTATCATTGAGTTTTTAGAATAGTTTCTATATTTTAGATACATTTCTTTATGAGCTATGTATTAGAGTCTGTGGTATGTCTTTTCATTCTCTTAACAATGACTATACGGCAGATATTCAACTTTTAATAAGTTTATCACTTTTGTCTTTAATGGATAGTACTACTGATGTATTTAAAAACTCATTACCAAACAAAAGGTCATGTAAAATTTCTTCTCATGCTTTTTTATAGAAGTTCTAGAGTTTGTATTTGCATTTTAGATCTATTGTCTATTGTAAGTCAATTTTTATGAAAGATAAAAAGAATGAGTCTAGATTCATTTTATGATTATATTTATTTTTGCATATGTGTGTTCAATTGTTCTAACAGTATGTGATATCTGTTTTTCCACTGAATTGCCATTATGCCTTTGTCAAACATCACTTGACTATTTCTGTGGCAATATTTGTGCTCCTCTCCATTCTGTCATACTGATCTACCTATTTTTCTTTTTACCAGCACCATTATATCTCAATTACTGTAGCTTTATAAAAAAGATTTGAAATCTGCTAGTATAAGTGCTTAAACTTAAACTTTGTTTTTCTTCATCAGTAGTAGATTGGATATTCTTGATTTTTGATCTCCAAATACACTTTAGAATATATTTGTCCCACAAAATAACTTGCTGAGTTTTCATTGGGATTTTGTAAAATCTATATAACAAGCTGTGTTGAGAAAAATTTGCATCTTAACAATTAATTAGTATTACAATCTAGTAACAGATTTTCTATTTATTTAAATCATTTTAAAAATTTTCATCAGTGTTTTGTAGTTTTCCATGTATAGAGTCTGTATCTTTATTTGTTAGACTTATACCTAAATATTTTTAAAGATTTTATTTATTTATTTATTTGAGGGAGAGTGAGAGAGAGAGTACAAGCTGAGGGCGCAGGAAAGGGAGAGGGGAAAGCAGACTTCCTGCTGAGTAGGAAGCCCCATTCAGGGCTAGATCTCAGGACCCTGAAATCATGACTTGATCCAAAGGCATATGTTTTGTTTTGTTTTGTTTTGTTTTAAGATTTTATTTACTTATTTGACACAGAGAGAGAGATCACAGATAGGCAGAGAGGCAGGCAGAGAGAGGGGGAAGCACACTCCCTGCTGAGCAGAGAGCCCGATGTGGAGCTCGATTCCAGGACCCTGAGATCATGACCAGAGCCAAAGGCAGAGGTTAACCCTCTGAGCCACCCAGGTGCCCCCAAAGGCAGATGTTTAACCAAGTGAGCCATCTAGGCATGGCCAGATTTGTATTTGAATATTCAATTCTTTAGGTGCTCTTTTTTCTTTAGGTACTAGTTGTTCGCTGTTGATACAGAGTCCTTCTCTAGTCACTTAGTTCTAGTATTTTTTTTCTTTACAGAGATATTGATTTCATTTTGAAAAAAGATTTTTTCCCTTTCAATTTCAGATTGTTTTTTTTTCTGTTTGTTTGTTTGTTTGTTTGTTTGTTTTGCATTATCTAGACTTCCAGTAGAGTCTCAAATATGAGTGGTGAGAGAGGACATCCCTATCTTGTTCCCAATCTTAGGGAGAAAGTGCCCAGACTCTAACTATTAAGTCTAAAGTGAGCTATAAAGTTTAATAAATGTTTATTATTAAGTGGAGGAATGTCCCATTCGTCCTTAATTTGCTGAGAGTTTTTAATCATGGAAAGGTTTGAATTTTTTTCAAATGCTTCTTAATGTTGATATGATTGTATGAATTTTCTTGATGTGTTTTATTAATTTATTTTTAAATGTTGGACCAGCCTTGAATATGTGAATAAATCCCACTTGGCAACAACCTATTGTTCTTGTTCTATATTGTTAATTTCAAATTTGCTAATATTTTGTGGATCAATTTTAAATCAATATTCATAAAGAATATTGTTCCATTAGTTTTCTTACCTTGTATTTTTTAGCTGGATATATGGTATCAGGTAATAGAAATTGAGGTGAGTGATCTAGTGGGAGGATTTATATGAATCTGGCCAGGAATTGGGCTTTGTAGCTACAAATATCAGAGGTTTTAAATTTGTCTACTACCTTTGTTACTGTCTTGCCTCTTGACTTTGAGCTTCTCTACTGCTATGGACAGAATTGTTTCTGTAAAGATTCATATGCTGTCTGACCTAATGTGACTTTATTTAAAGTAAAGAGGTAAGGTTAAATGAGGTCATTAAGGATGGGGCCCTCATCTAACAGGACTACTGTCTTTATACGAAAAGAAATGGGAGACCTCATGTTGTTTCCCTGTGTCATGTTAGTACAGCAAGAAGGCAGCCATCTAAACCCAGGAAGTGAGTTACTAGGAACCGTTGGCCAGCACCTTCATTTTGGACACCCAGCCTCCAGAATTGTGAGAAAACAAATTTATTTAAGCCACTTAGTCAGATATAATCCATACTATCCCAGAGACTAGATGGTAGAGTGATAAGATATGGTGGAGGTTAAGCATTCTGTAATTTCATGATTTAATCCCAATTTTAATAGACCAGGGTCTCAGATCTAGTATCTCTGCCACTGTTTTTCTTATATAATGACTCCCATTCACCTTTGGGAGACTGGAGAGTAAGGGGAGTGGAAGAGAAGAATGTTCTTTGCCCGTGGCTCTCAGAATGAACTCCGCTAAGTTATTTTCTCCTCTAGTATAGGCCTTTGTTTTGGAGAAGGTTTTGGATGTATTTCATTTTTTTCTCTCTTCCCTTTTCCCTGCCAGCAACAAGGTGACATCTGAGGGGATGTTTTTCAGATTGTACCCATGAGAACCTGGTGGGAATTTAGGAAGGAAAGCTCACCTCCTAAGACAGTAGCCATGAGAAGTTTCTTATTCTCCACATGCAAATTCTAGAAATTCATCAAAATTACCATTTGAGTTTTCCTACCAATTTGTGGCACCAGAGGCTTCTGCCCCAGATTATGCAGATTTCCGCTGTGACTCTATGAATTCACCAGGCTGCTCAGATTTCTGAGTAGCAAGTCTTGGATTTTCATTTTAGACAATTATTTTGTTTTGTTTTCCTTTTATAAGAATAGCAATGACAAGTTCCAAGTTCTTTCTACAAGTAGAAACCAAAATTCCAGTCTTTTAATTTTTCTATTTGAGGTTCAGAACTGGTTTTTACAAATAACAGACAAAAATAGTGCTTTTACTTGTATTCCATTATACTTAAGAGTACATTGACATTATTATGACTTGAATTATTTAAAATAAGGATGTAGTATGTCTTTCCTTTTATTTAAGCTCTTTCCTTTTTTTTCTTGTTATTTCTTCTTTGGTAAAGTCTTTGTAAAAAACAATTCTTACATATTAAGTTTTTCTAAATATTTTCTTTTTAATAATTATTTATTGTTGTTAGAAATGGATTTCTTTATTATATCATCCTATTCACTTTATAAAATATATTCGATTTCCTTCTGTATAGTAATTTTATGTCTTGCTAGTCAATTAAATTATCTTAACATACAATTATATCATTTGCAAATAGAGATAGTTTTACCTATTTCTTTTCAGTGTTTGTACATTTTTTTTAAAATTTTTCCTGTCTAACATATGTGCCATCAGTGTTTAATACTAGTGGTCAGCTTGACCATCAATTTCTTGTTCCTGACCTTAGTGGGACTTGATCAAATTTTTTCTACATTAAGCATGTTCTTGGTTTGTGTTTGAAATAGGAATGTTTTTGTTATGTTAACAAGTATCCATTTATTCTTATATAAAGACTGATTATTTTTAAATTAATAGTAATTATTGCATTTTGTCCCTTGCCATTTTATTGTTTTATTAACAAATTTCCTAAAGCTGATATAAACTAGTATTCCTGGAATAAACCACATTAGTCATGTGTTTTTATTTTCATGTTCAATGGGATTTTGCCAGTATTTTGTTTGTGATTTTTATGAATAGTGATAAGTGAAAATTCTTCTAATTTTTGTATGCTAAATACTGGAATCAATGTTATGCTTGCCTCATATAGAGTTTGGATGTTTTCCTTCCTTTCTCTATATTCTGAAATAGTATAAATAGCATGGGAATTGTCTTCTGTTTAAATGTTTGGTAAACTTTTCTTGTAAAAGATTTGGCTGTGGCAGTATTTGCTTAAGAGTAGATCTTTAATAATGACTGTTGAAAAACACTTCTAGATCCAATATGGAGTTGTCTCTGCATGGGGTGTCACATTAGCAAAGTAGAGCTTAAATAACTTGTGTATCCATGTAAACATTCTGCTTAACAGAAACATAATACATTCAGTTAGCCAGTTCCCAAAGACAAGCTAATTCTGGCTTTGTCACCCCAAACAAGGTTGACAGTATGACCTTAGCAAATCAGAAGTTTTTTATGTTTTTCTTCCTTGTTCTTTATTGTTTATCTTATTAAATCTTCCTGCCTTTCATCCCACTTTACAGTTCTACAAAAGGAGCTATTCATTTCATGAAGTGTTAAAGTTTGTGTCATATAAATTGCTCCTCTTTAATTATTTTTTAAATATATTCTTCATGACCAATTTGGAAGTTTCCTTTTTTAAACTTTTAATTTCTTATGAGGTCAATATTGATAATGTATAATTTCCTACAATCAATCATTTTTTTCTTTTTATTTTACTTAGTACTCTTAATCTCCTTACCTTATCCATTTTTGACCATTTTACTGAAGTTTATTTGCATTTTTCAGTGTAGCTTTCTTTTAACTTTTGTGGTTTAATTTTTTTTTAATCTAGGGATAGTTGACACACACTGTTACATTAGTTTCAAGTATACAATGTAGTGATTCAATATTTCTGTACATTATGCTTTGCTCACCACAATTATAGCTATCATCTTTTACCATAAAATGTTAGTATATCACTGGCTATATTCCCAACATTCTATCTTTCATCCCATGACTTCTTCATTCCATAAGTAGAAACCTAAATTTTGTCCCATCCTCCCAAACCCCTCTTCTCTGGCAATTATCAGTTTCAATGTTTACAAATCAATCAATGTCATATGCTACATCAACAAAATGAAAGGTAAAAATAATGCAATCATCCTAGTAGATGCAGAAAAAGCATTTGACAAAGTTCAACATTCATTTATGATAAAAACTCTCAAAAAAGAGGGTCTAAAGGAAACAACCTCAACATAATAGAATAAATATATGAGAAAAAGAAAGTTAACCTCATACTCAATGGTAAAAAAATGAGAGTTTGCCTCTAAGATCAGCAATAAGACAAGGATCTTCACTCTCACCATTTTTATTCCATATAGTGCTGGAAATCCTAGCCATAGCAATCAGACAAGAAAAAGAAATAAAAGTCATCCATACTGGTAGGAAAGAAGTTAAACTGTAACTATTTGCAGATGACATGATACTGTATATAGAAAACTCTAAAGACTCCATTAAAAACTATAAGAAGTAATAAATAACATCGCTAATCATCAGAGAACTGCAAATCAAAACTACAGGATATCGCCTCATACCTGTCAGAATGGCTAGAATCAACAAGAGAGGAAAGAAAGTGTTGATGAGAATGTGGATTAAAAGTAATCTTTGTGCACTATTGGTTGAAATGTAAATTGGTATAACAACTGTGGAAAACAGTATGGAAGTTCCTGAAAAAAAAATATAATAATAACATGATGTCCATATTGGGTTCTTACCCAAAGAAAATGGAAATGTTAATTTGAAAATATATGCACCCCTATGTTTATTGTGGTATTTTTTACAATAACCAAAATATGGAAGCAACTTGTGTCCACTGATACATGAATGGATAAAGAAGGTGTGGTGTATATGGAATATTATACAGCATAAAAAAAGATGAGTTCTTACCACTTACAACACCATGGATAGACTTAGAGGGTATTATGCTAAGTGAAATAATTCAAACTGAGAAGGACAATTGCCATATGATTTCACTTACATATGAGATCTAAAATGTAAAACAATCAAACAAAAAAAAAACCCAGAACCAGACCTATAAATACAGAAAACAAATTAACTCATGGTTTATTCTCATCTCTTTTTTATCATTTACATTTTTGGATTTTAAATTATTCTCATATAGGTTAGTTTTATGTTTCTATTTTATTTATATTCATAGAAAAATTTTTGAGTCTATTGTAATTTTATTGATTTTTCTTTCTTTTAAATATTGTTTTATATATTTATTCATTGTTTTCTTCATATTATCTGTTTCTGGTTATTTTTAGTCTAACATTTTTTGTATGTAAAGTTTAATTTTTCTTTATTTTTAGATTAATGTAATTTTTCATGACTGAATTTCCCTCAAAGCACTAAATTTACTGAGTCCCATTAGTTCTGAGTAATGCAATTTTAACTATTATTTTGATTTTCTTGAAAGTCTGCTAGTTATATTTGTATTTTTTCTTTCATCAAATAGTCATTTAATATAGTGTATTATTATATTAATTTCTTTGTGAACGTATCATTTTGTTTCTAGTTTTGATATTAATTTACAGAATTTCATGTATCCAGAATGATTAGTTTATTGCAAACGAATGTATTTTTAGTGTCTGTGAATATTCCATGAATACCTGAGAAGTTATTTTTTATTTTTATGATTTTCAGAGTAGTTACATATCATTAGTGCTGATTATTTTATTTTATTTTATTTTATTTTTTTGGAAAGATTTTTATTTATTTACTTGACAGAGAGAAATACAGCTAGAGAGGGAACACAAGCAGGGGGAGTGAGAGAGTGGGAAGCAGGCTTCTCGCTGAGCAGGGAGCCTGATGTGGGACTCGATCCCGGGTCTCCAGGATCATGACCTGAGCCGAAGGCAGTCACTTAACCAACTGAGCCACCCAGGCGCCCCTATTTTATTTTTTTATACAGGTAATCCTATTTTATACTTTAAAAATTAAATATTATACAATAATATTATATAAAATATTATAAAGACAGTCAGTCATCCCATTTCCTCAGCATTTATCTTTCTGAGTTCATTTATTTATTTTTTTATTTAAGTTTCATTTGTTTATTTGAGAGAGAAATTGCCAAGCAGGGGGAGGAGCACAGGGACAAGCAGAGTCTGCCCCAAGCACAGAGCCCTTTGCAGAGCTGATCCCAGGACCGAGATTATGACCTGAGTCAAAACCAAGTTAAGAATCTGACTAAGCCACATAGGTACCCCATCTTTCTAAGTACTTTTGATGTTCATGAATATATCACTTGAATTGTCAGCAATTAGAAGAAAGACAAATACTGAACTTACTCTCATAAGTTCTTTACCCCTTTTCCTCCTAAGTTGTGTTCTATTGCTTTTACATCATCATAGCATCTGTATTTATATTGTTTTGAAATCTAATTTTACATTTGCTTTCATGTTAGTTTTATACTTAAATATTTTTCAAATGTCCAGTGTCAGTCCTATATAAACTCCTCCAGTCATCCCTTTATTACCTATAGTTTATCTTAAATAGTTCTTTCACAAGGAGAACGTGGGGAAAATTTTCCTTGATTTCTAACAGGTGCAGAAATCTCTATAGGCTTGATAACTGCAGAAAAGCTGTTTCACTATCTACTCCATGACTCGTACAATTTTTCCTTAATATCTCATTGATCTTCCATTCTCTTATGGCATTAAAGGCTACCAGGAGAAACTGACCAGCCTGATATTTTTGTTCTTCTATAATGATACACATTTAGTGCTCCACAAATTTATATTCTATGTATGACTTGGGACAATGATGAACTTTCCTATATTATTCCAGTTTTAGCATGTATCTATGGATGAGCACGTAGTTTTTGAGTAGATTTAATCAAATTAAAACCTTCATAATTTTCTGAACAATGAATTAAAATACTTGCTAAAAGTTTCATATGTAATTGTTATGTAACTAAAATTCCCTAAAACACTTTTATTTGAAGCATGCTAGAATAAACTGGTATATGTATTTCCAAACTTGCCAGATTCACAATGATTGATCTACAAAATTTCAAATTGTCTCACCTATACTGTCTTTTCCCATTTAACACTGACAGCTCCTTAGATATAATATTATACCAAAGTATTTCTCCATTATACATCAGAAAGATGCTACAATTATTTTGTTTTATATTAAACATAATATGTTATAGCTATGCTTTATATTCATAGGAAGAACACAAAAACAGTTTTTTTTCCTTCTCAGTCTGGTCTGTAATTTATAGCTTATTTTGTGAGGATTTTGTAGCTCTAATAACCTATACATTACAAGATTGTGATAAATAATTTATTTTCTTTTAGCAGTTATTCACTAAACACATGCTATCTGCTAGGCACTATGCTAAGCTTTGGAAATGTGGGAAGGGGCAATGCAAATAAAGCCCAAACCCCCTGTCATTAAATTGTGTCATGTCAGGTAAAACACAGCTGTGTCCTGTTTGCTGGGAACATCAGTTGCTACTGGCTCACAGATGCATCTGTCCTTGGGAATTGTTCTTGGCCATCGGAACTTCTTGATCCAAGGTTACCTTTCCTTCTCCTCACCCTCTAATCTGCCCCCAGGATTACTGGCTGCACTGAAGGGTCATCTTAGTTCCAGAACTTCTTATAAGACCAGCTAAATCCCAGTTGCTACCATATTGCCAGTCAGTTTTGCCCTGTGCTCAGTCTTGCCTTCCCAACGTTTTTAGTGGTAGATCTCTCAAAAATACTGCCAAATAAATCTACAAGTTACCCTTCATCTCAGAAACTCTAAGAAACCCATTCCACAATCCTCCCCATGATATTTATATCCCTTTGAGGAACATGATAATAAACAAGAAGGCAAATTACTGGTAATGATAAATATTAGAAATAATTATGAAACAGCTACATGAATTAGAAATAAAATTCTTGCTGGTACACATTTGTATTAATGTGTATGTGTGTCCCAAGAGTGTGTATTTTAGACTGAAACATATGTAAATAAAAATCTTGAAGCTCCCATTATCAGCAAAGTCTTAATAGCTTGTTCACTGCTCTGAGCTAAGCAGATGTTACACATGCAAATAAAATTAGAAGACGGAAATGGGAAAAATAGGGAGCACAGGTTTCTAGTTTGGAAGTGTCTAACTAGTGATAGCAATAAACTTTGAATAATAAAGTATCTTGTCAGTATTGGAGAGCACATAGCAGTACTTTACCAATGTAGTTTTAATATAACTTATGTTATCATAAAACTACGAAGCTGTAAGCTAGAGCTGTGGGACTGTGGGGGATAGTATTGCCTAGATAACTGGATATCCTCTGCATCTCAGCTCACTCTACCTGCAAAGTTCATGCACAGGACTCGCACTTAGGGGAGCAACTTTATATTACTTCTAAAGAGAGAATCAACATGCAATCTATCAATAGACATAACCTTGTATCTACACTTGATTTTAGTTTTGTTTTGAACAGTTGTGCCCATCAAACAAGTTGGAGATCAGTGAATACATAGTAACAGTAATTATGAGGTCTTAAAAACCAGTTCATTCCTACAGAAATGCATCAGGTCCTTCTTTTACTTACATTTCAAGAGGGGCCCTTATAGCAATTCTATACCCTAGTACTATCTCAAAGGCTGGCTAAATACTTTAATAGTCTGTACTCACTCCTCCATCATTACTGTTCTTTGGAATTGTTGAATATGTTTGATATTTATAAAGTTGAATTTTTACTATTTTTAAGTACATTCTCTTCAGGGAAAATGCACACATCAGGGCTCCACTAATTGAAATCTAATGCCTGTGAAATTGGCTTGGCTACAATTCACTATTTTTCTTTTTTAATGAAAAAAATATTAGCAAAAGAATTAGTAGTTTAAGGACATTTTCACTTGGCATGCTTAGTATGTTTAGGGAAAAGGTCATTGTTAAACACACTAGGAATCAGAATTAAGGATGTGATAATTACAAGGTACTCATTAAAGTAATTCTCCAAGTCATTGTTTTATTTTTTTTAAGAGTTTATTTATTTATGTGACAGAGAGAAAGAGAGAGAGCACAAGCAGGGGGAGATGCAGAGGGAGAAGGAGAAGCAGGCTTCTCACTAAGCAAGGAGCCAGATGGAGCTGGATTCCAGGATTCTGGTATCATGATCCATCCTGGGATCTAAGGGAATGGAAGACAGATGCTTAACCAACTGAGCCACCCAAATATCTCTCGAAATCATTGCTTTATAATGCCAGTTTGAGTTACTACTATGTTATGTTACAACATAACAAAAAAGATTTTTAATATATGTATTACAGAATCAATATATGTCACTTAATCACAATAGTCTCCTCTCCCAGTTAATGAAAACATATTAGATGGGGCACCTGGGTGTCTCAGTTGGGTCTGTATTCACTTAGGTCATGATCCTGGGGTCCTGGGATCTAGCCCTGAACTGTAGTGTTGCTCCCTGCTCAACTAGGGAGTCTGCTTCTCCCTCTCATTCTACCCCTCCCCGTGCTCATGCTTACAAAAACTCTCTCTCTCAAATAAATACATTAAAAATCTTAAAAAATAAAAAAATAAAAATGTATTAGACATTACTTCATATGACTTTGTTAACAATGTTGTAGTTTTACATTAATTAATCTCTAAAGAACTAGCGAAAAATACATGTCCTTATCAATTTCTACTCATCTTTCCAGATAATATTGAGAATCTGCCTGGTTATAGACTTATCTAAACAAAGTATATGAAGCCTATTATTTAACTGGCCTGATAAATCTATGTACTTTGCTGACACTTCTCCAGCCAATAGAGGTCCTCATGAGTCCAATCCTAATAAAAATATAATAGCAAATAATATGAAACTATGTATAAATCCATATATTATTTATATATATTTATAATATTTAGATTAAGATATAAAATCACTAATATATTCTACTTCATAAAATCTCTAATTGGTAATCAATATGAAGCAGCAATTTCACTTATTTCTATAATTTTCATATCTCAAACTGGAGAGGTATTACTTGTGCTGGATTTCTCCAAGTCTCTGCAATATTAGAGCCTTGGTAGAAGCAGGAAGGTTCATCTGGGGACACATGTCAATAGAAACTTGAGAAACATTTCCTTGAGGAAGAACAAGCTGTCTCTTCCATGGTGGGCCTCCTGTAGAGATTCATTAAGCGTGCAATTAACAAAAGTGCATTAACAAAAGGAAGCCTCTTCTATTCGAATAGAAAAACTCAATGAATTTCCAACAGGGGGTAGTTTTAAAAGTGAGACATAGATGAGTGCACTTTTTAAAAATATTTAGAAAATTTTAATGTGGCAAGTTTTCTTGACATATTGAAAGCCCAGCTCCTTTTGAAACCCAGAACTCTAGTATTTGATGCTTCCTTTAAAAAAGTGCAATAAATATTTTCCATATTCCTCAGGCTCATCACTATGACTGTCAAAATTTTTCTAAGATATCATGGAGATTTCTTCAGGAGATCATATTTGCCCTTAAACAAATGGCTTCATTTTATTTCTTATATTTCATTTTGATGTATTTTCTTTCTCCCTTATCACTGTCAGATTCCCTGCCTCTGTTGAATCTGCCTCTAATTTCTCTTTCCAGTTTTTTGCTTAAATATTCTTTATTTTGTAGTGACCTGCATTCACCTATCCATCTATGTGACCTATCAAGCATATATACATATATGTGTATCTATTTTGTATCACACCAAAATATTGATGCTTTATTTTTATATTAATATGGTGTTAGCACATCTTTAAATCATTATGATATATAAATACAGTCTTCTGTGTTTATAACTCATAAGCAAATTATTCATGAAACAAATTCAATGAGACAAAAAATTCATTTCTAATATGAAAAAGTATAAACATTTCAAAACTACAATAAAAACACAAATTTACTATATGATGAATGATAAACAAGCATAATCATTTTAATAGAAAGTATTAGCCACTACTGGCTTTCCCTACTTTGTTCAACTTTTGTTCCCAACAGTTCTTCCTGCTGTCAGCATTAACTGCATCAATGACCCTTGTCCCATAGGCTGCTTCAGGGTTCATCTTCCCTGGCTGGGTCACTCAGAACCACTACTTCTGGAAGGTTCTTCGGTCCAACACTTTTAATTTCCCTCCCCACCAACCTGGAAGAGATGACCTTAATTTCATCTTCTATGGAAAGATCCACCTGATTCAAAGGTACTACTACAAGATCCAGGCAAAAGTCTTTCCGTGGCGATGAGCAAGATGGGAGAGGAGGTTGGGAGGCATCTGTGGCTGAATGACAGTGTAAAGAGCGTTGTGTTCTCAGGCACAGGGAAGGACAGGAGTGACCAAAGTTATGTCAAATAGAATGACTGAGACCACTAATCTAAAATAAAATTCTTGCATAAGCAAAAATACTGGCATTCTAAAATATTAGAATTTTTCAATCCTGGTGTCATAATTTTCTGTAAAGCAGATAACCAAAAATAATAAAAACTCATAGGACATGAGTTAGACCCTGAGGTACTTTCTTATGAGCAAATTCATTAAGTCTAGTGCTGCTATCTCTTGCTTGTTTAAGACTTTTTGATATTCATTTTCTGGTTCAGGATATGAATGTATCATGTAATTGATGAATGGAGAGGTGAAATATGACTATTACATAACATAATCTGAAAATATGTAAGAGTGAGGTTGTGCATGGTTCCTGTTTTTCTGAATATGTTTAAGTTCAATAGGGAAGGACATCAATTATGAAGCAGAGTTTCTGGTTTAAATTTATAAACAGTTATTGGTTATTACCTCCTCTTCTTTCTTTACATCTAAGAGATAAAATGGGTATAGCTTCAGTTTGATTATGGAGCATAATCCTAATGCCAATGCAATTCCTTTCCCTACGGTTTACGTCAACCTCTTTCTCCAACTAAATGTCCTTGGTCTCCTTGAACTCATTATACATCTAGTCCCCAAATGGCCAAATATCTTATTTAAAATTTTGGCTAAGCCATTAAAATCCCTCCAGGCTGAATCTCTATAGCCAAACTGTTGCAATTTTTCAGCACATTGGCTGAATTCCAATCTTCTGGTTATCCACAAATTCCCAACAAAACACAAGCAAATAATTTTCCATTTTGTAATTTGTTGCTAGGGATTAGAAATACCCAAACCCACTGTTCTTTAAGTTTACAGAGAACAACATTGTTACTCTTCATAATGTGATCTTTTTGCTCCAGGGAGAATATTTACCATTTTATTTTATTTTTGAAATATAGCACATATATAGAAAGGTCCACAAATCATACTATTGTTGAAAATTATTGAAAAGTAAACACATTTATGTAACTACTACCAGATTGAGAAATAAAATATTAGCAGTTTTCAAAAGATTGCCTCAGGCTTATCCCAGGTGTTATCTTCTGAAAAATAAATATCATTCTGACTTCTATAACCATTGATTAGTTTTGCCCATTCCATTTTTACTTGACAGAAATCACAGAGCATGTATTCTCTCATGTTTTTTTTTTTTACTCAAATTTGTGTCCCTGAGATTTGTGCATATTATTGCAGTATTTGAGTTTAAATTGATAATATGAGTAATATGTAGGAGTATCCCACAAATTATATCTCCTAGAATACTACTCATAATGTCCATTTTCATTATTTCCCCATTGGGATATTTATAAATAATTCTTCTCTGTGAAGATCCATCAGTGATATATTTATGTACGTATGTTGAAGACATACATAGAAGTATACTTATTGGGTAATAGGGAATACATATATTAAAATTTAGAGCAAAAAGTAATTTATCAAAATGGTTGTACCAACTGGAATTTCCAAGTAACATTTTATGAGAGTTCCTGTTGTAGAAAATTATCTTCACCCATATATGGTGGTTTTTGTTAGTTAGTTTGTTTGCTGTGAGGTTTTTTAAGGTTTTTTATTTATCTATTTGAGAGAGAGAGACAGAGAATTGGTTGGGGTGAGAAAGAGGGGAAGGAGGAGCAGATTCCTCTCTGAGCAGGGAGCCCAGTGAGGGACTCCGTTCCAGGACCCTAAGATCATGACCTGAGATGAAGGCAGATGCTTAACTGACTGAACTACCCAGGCACCTTATATATGATGTTTTTAAGCATTTTATTTTATTTTGCCAGTTTTGTTATTTTATTATTTAATTTTTATATGTGGGATATTTCCTTGTGCTTTTAATTTACATTTGCAAAATAACAAATAAAATTGAACACATTCAAATATTTATTGGATATTTTAAAATACTTTTGTGTGGAGTGAGGTTTCAGTCCTTGACTCTGAATTATTTTGGATTTTTTTTTCTTAATGACTGTAAGGATATCTTTATAAATGCATATCCTTGGCAGAAACATGTATTACAAATATTTTCTTTTATTTTGTGTCATGTGTTCTGATCTTTTCAATATTGCTCTTTGTATAAAGGAAGTTCTTAAATTTTTAGTGAGAATTTCCACTACTTTCCTTGATAGCCAGTGCTTTTCATGTTTAGTCTAAGAAATATTTGTCCATTGAGAGTTATGAATACATTTTCTTAGGTTATCTTTTGGAAGTTGGGTATTATTGTTTTATTTTTCATGTAAGTTAAAGAGACATCTTTAGTTCACTTTGTGAAAGGTTTAAGATAGGAACTATGATGATGATTCAGTTGTCCCAGCACCATTTATCAGGTCATTCAATTATCATTAAAATGAAGTGACATCCCTGTCACATATGAAGTAAATATGTATGTATTCTTATTTCTCTAAACTCTGTATTTGGATTCACGAGTCTATTTCTATCCCTCTGTACATACTCCATATGATTTTCAGTAGGATTATTCTTGAGTATTTGATTTTGATTCAGTTCTAAATGACATTGCCTTTCAATTCCATTTTCATTTTTATTTTATTTTATTTATTTATTTATTTATTTGACAGAGAGAGAGAACACAAGTAGGCAGAGAGGCAGGCAGAGAGAGAGGAGGAAGCAGGCTCCCTGCTGAGCACAGAGCCTGATGTGGGGCTCGATCCCAGAACCCTGAGATCATGACCTGAGCCAAAGGCAGAGGCTTTAACCCACTGAGCCACCCAGGCGCCCCTCTTTTTTTTTTTTTTTTAAGATTTTATTTATTTGACAGAGAGAAAGACAGCTAGAGAGAGAACAAGCAGGGGGAGTGAGAGAGGGAGAAGCAGGCTTCCCATCAAACAGGGAGCCTGATGTGGAGCTCGATCCCAGATTTCCGGGATCCTGACCTGAGCTGAAGGCAGTTGCTTAACCAACTGAGCCACCCAGGTGCCCCATCATCTCAATTTTTAATGCATAAAATTTTATGTTTATTTTAAAATATTGAATGTTGTTAATTTGTGTATTCTCATCTTATCACTCACTGTAACAATTTTAATATAATTTTCTAAGAAAAAGTTTCCCTTGTTTTATGATTTTCATTGTACCTTTGCTATATATCTTTATTTTTTTCCCTTATTTCTATAGTTATTGGGTTTAATTTGTTAATCTTTCCACACCTTCTTTCTAAACATAACTCCACCTAAATCTCACAGGTGTTGATCTTTTATTGTTTTTTTTTTTATTCTCTTTTGGTTCTTCCTTGGTTTATTCAGAAACGTATGATTTAATTTCTAAAAATTTGTGTGAGTTATAGTTATGTTAATGATTTCTTGTTTGGAAGGTTAGTTAACAGTTGATCTGTGTTCTTTTCTCTAGCCTCAAAAACACCTGGAGGTGAAGCTTGCCAGAATCCTTTTACAATAATAAGTCAAGAAATTTAAGAAGAAAACTGGATCCATAATAAATAATAAATGCTTTGACTGAGCACCTGTACTTTATTGTTGAAATTATTTATTGAGTAACCTGTAACTGATGAGTTTGAGTTACTCTGAAAAATGGGAGAGAGCACATATCCAAAAGTTATTTAAAAACATACATCAAATTTTATACATTAAAAAATTGAGATGATAATATGAATATTTGCATGCTATATGCTTGTGATAAAATACAATAACCATGGATGATATAGACAAGATATATTTATTTATACAATAAAATTTATGGACCCTGAAACTTTATATTAAATAGTAAATATTGAAAACTGTCCTTTCAAGGTTAGAATATTCACCTTCTATGCAACATGGTACTGGAGCTCCCAGTTATGGTAACAAAGTGAGCCAAGTTTAAACATGTAATCAACATGTTATAAAAGCTAAAGAAAGAAGCTAGCTGAACTGGTTTCACACAAACAACTTGGTTTGATTGCCATTCATATCCTAAGAGCGTATTGGAGACATGGTGGGTACTATTCTCCTATAGAATTCTACTATTCTACTATATTATTCTACTATACTACACCTATTATACTTTTGCCATTCATGCTGCAGTGTATATCTTGTATCTTCTTTTAAAGCTGAATAAACTTGGTGGCAGGTAAAGCCTACTGTTCCTGGCAATTTTGATTTATACTCAAACCCAAGAGCAATGAATTTTTCCAAGCTGAATGGGCAATTTTTTAAAGATTCCTTGAGATTTGCTTTACAACCAAGCATATTCTTAATTCTGTAAATGTTTCATGTGCACTTGAAAAAAATTGTGTTTTGTGCAGTTTGAATATTTGGGGTTCTATATATGCCAATTAAGTCAAGCTAATTTATTATAAATACCTTGCAGAATCTTTGTCTGCTGGATCTGTTGGTATTTAAGAAAGGTGCTTTAAGATCTTCCATTATGATTGCAAATGTAACTATTATTCCTTTATTTATGTTGGTTTGTTTCTTTTTCTTTCATTTTTTTGAGGCTACGTCATTAGATGTCTATAAATTTTAAGTGTTGCATTATTTCAACAGATATTTTATTTTTATGTAATTTATTTTTTGTAATAAATATTATACCTCAGAGTTACTTCTTCTGGTATTAATATAGCTATTCCAGGTTTCTTTTTGGTGGTATTTGCAGGGTATGTCTTTTTCTTCCATTAAATTACAAGCTCTTTGTTATAGGACATATAATTTTTGTCTTAGTTTTAGTCTGGTCTGGTAATTAGAGTTAAAAACATTAATTGACTTTCTTTATTTTTACTAAAAAACTAGCTATTATTATTATTATTATTATTATTATTATTATTACCAGCTCCTTTAAAGCCAGTGTGTCCTACCTTTAAAACTTTCTCTTCATCTTTGACTTTCAGCAATTTTGGTGTGATATACCTCTGTGTGGTTTTACTGTAAATATTTTGTTTGCATTAATAAATCTTTGAGATTCTGTGGTTGAATGTCTTTCAATAATTTTGAAAAATAATTACCAAGTAATTTTCAAATATTGTTGTTGTCCTATCCTATTTCTTCTTCCTTCTACATTAACCTAATAGAGGCTAAAACTTTTCACTGTTTCATATGATTCTCTAAGCTCTTTCCTGTATTTATTTATTTAATTTTCCCCCTCTTGACCAGTTCAGGTATGTTTTTACTTAAATAGGTTCCAGCTCACTAATTGTTCTTTTATTGTTTCTAAATTGTTACTTATCTCATCAAATAAATTTTGGTTAATATCATTTTGTTTGTAGTTTAACGTCATGCTTTTTATGTAGATTATAGTACTCTGGGAAAACCTTCCACATTGTGTTCTATTTTCTTGTTCATTTTTACTGTTATTTTAAAGTTCATGACTAACTCCAACAAATGGAAGCCCTCTCTGCCTCTATTGTCTGAACTTTGGGTTATATGTCTTGAATCATTTCTTCCTATCTTCAGGCATGCTTGTAATGTTTTAAATTCTGATCTGAGAGTATGAAACATTGTAGAGTCTCTAGATGTGTTTTGTTTTCTGTTTTGCTTTGTTTTATCCCCCAGAGAAGATATCATATTCTTCTGGAAGATCACCTTAATTCAATCAGTAATAAGATAATTCCAATCTAATAGACCTGATCCTCTTCTGCCTTTACTCTAGGAAGTCACCTTTCAGAAATCTGAAATAAAATCCAAGGTTGTTTGCCAGGGTACCTACTTAGTGGGCCCCACATTTCTGGTTTTTTTCTCCCTGTAATTGTAATTCAATCAAAATCTTTGTTTAGATTTTTAACTCAGTACTTGCTCTTTCCTTGGCTTTTAGAAGAAAACATTGGGGAGCATTAGGTTCCTCACTATGCATGTCTCACCATTCTAGTATCTTGTGCCCTTGAGTGTTGGCTCCTTGAACATGTGCTGATGCCTTCAAAGAGCTGCATTTTTAAAAAGTTGTTTCCATGATTGGATAATGATAATAATATGAATGGTTTAATGATTGTTTAATCCATACCTATGATTCTGTATTAGTAGGATACATGGCTTAATGATTGGACAATTCATGACTATGATTCTAATTATCATAATCAGATACAGGTGTTTGGGAAAACTTGCTCCTGTGTAATTCATGTTAACAAATTTTAATACTTTTCACTCTTACATCACAGTGCTGTACTTACATGGAGAAAGAAGAGAGAAGGAAATAGATAAAATATCTAATGCTTAAAAGATGTTTATTTGAAGGACATCAGTTATATAACAGGTATTTCAAACACATAAAAGTATTTACACCCAAGAACTAATTCACATAATACCAAAAAATATTAGGTTACTAGGAATTACAGATTTCTCTTCCATAAGCTATTATATTGAGCATACAGAGGGATCTTTTTTAGAAATGCTAAAAGGTGTTTCAAAAGAAAAAAAATGCTGAACTATAGAGGAGAAACAGACCTCTAGATATCATTTAATTCTCATCTCACTCTCATCTCATCTCACTAAACCCATATGCCAGGCAGAGAGCACCTAGCTGGGTAATTTCAAAGCACTGCCTATAAGTCATGCCTAGGGACTCTTTGTCCCTTTCTAGTCTCATAGTTATGTTGTCCCTCCTGATAGCCACCATGATCAGGGAATAAAGATAGCTTTAGAAATATACACATTTTAAACCATTCCAATGATAAGAATAAAAAGAAAGAAAAGAAAAAGGAGACTCCTAACATTAAAATGCTGATAATTACTTCTTACATGGTAGTAAGCTTCATTTAGCCTTTAGTCACGAGAGTCACAGGTTTAATATACAAATTATTTAACTTAAGGCTCTAAACAAGGCCTTCAAAAATTATTGCACATTAAAAAAAAAAACTGATGAGAATGTGGAATAAATAGGTCCAAACTGTGGCTGCTCACCAGTATCACAAGGAAGTATGTTTACCTTATTACTGAACAGAAATCAGCCCACTGCACAAAGCAGAGGAGAACATCCAGCCGAGTGCTAATCGAGACATGTTTTCAGACAGGCTCCCGTAGGTCATCTGTCAGTGGTCACTGTCACATGCAAACATGTGCGTTTATCTGATTGCTTAGAAAGTGCTGGGACTTGGCATGCTGCCTTTTGCAGACCTCAGAAGAGTTAGCCTAACTGAAACCTCTGGGCAAGTTTTCAATTGCAGTTTTCATTTTCTTTGCTAACATAGACATTCCCAAATATTTCTCACAAACCTGTGACTGAACACTAGCCATCATGACACACCCCAGAAATGCCTACCTAAGGAATGTAGTATCTACAATTGGATTTTACAAAGTCCTCAGATCTCTCTTGATATACATGAGAATTAATGTTAGAGAGAATTAATTATAAAACTAGCTTAGGACTTGATATCCAAAATAATAAATCTAACTTCTCGATGAGTATCTGCTTACAGAGGAATAAAGAATGTGCTTCTTTGGAAACAGAGATCTTAATACTGCAATTATGTATCTCAAAAGCTTCCTTACCACATTAGAATCAAATGTATTTTTAGTTTTTTGTTGTTAATTTTAGAGAGAGAAAGTGTGTACACAGAGAGGCAGAGAGAGGGAAAGATAGAATCTCAAGCAGACTCCCCACGGAGTGTGGCTCAATTAAGGACCCTGGGATCACATCCCAAGCTGAAATCAAGAGTTGGAATCTTAACCGAATGAGCCATCCAGGCATCCCTAGAAACAAATTATTACAGACATCTAAGAAATTTGATTTTGTTTTTAACCATTACTTTGAAAAACAAAAGTTTGTTTAGCATAACATATGTAAGGTGCCCTATGCCATGTTCAAGGATATGGCTTTCAACAAGAAAGATGTGGCTTCATATATGGTAATTCAGAGTTTATTGACGTAATATAAATACTCCCAGATTGGCCATCCTAAGACCTGGGACTATTTTGAATATCACACTAGTGAGTAGCACAGCATGGATCATTGCACTCACATTTTTTAGGAGGCAGTACTCTACATGGGAATAAGAGGACGGCTTTATTTCTCACAAGAAAAACTGATGAGAATGGGTCTTATTTTAATTCTCAGTTTTCCTTCTTACTAGCTGTAATCTTGGACATATTATCTTACACTAATTTCATCATTGGAAACATAGAATGATAATAATGGTAAGATTATTATGGGGATCAGATGGCATTGTATCTATGAAACACCTATACAGTGCCTGGCATACAGTATGTTTTTAATAAATGTCCCCTATTATTGTATGACCAACACAGTTGTTATATTTTAGCACTTCAATTCAGCAAACATTTCTTAAGACCTGATAATGTTTCTAGTATATATAAAACAAGATATTCTTCATTCCTTTCAATGCTCACTATCTGGGTTGCAGGGAAAAACTCTTAGCCCTCAAAAAATGCATTACATTATTGTGATAAAAACAAATAAAGGTATAAGCATTGTGATGTATGTGCAATGGTCGCCAAGAAACCAAGTTACATGAAAAATAGTAGCAATTATATAATGAAAATATAAATTTGAACTGGATGGATGAATTGCATTCTGACAGATGGAATTATCTGTGAGAAATAAACTTTAAATTATATTATAACTCACTCCAAAAATATGCTTGCTTTCTTTTATATACATACACAAGCACACATGTATACATCCCCACACAGTCATACTGTGAACATTGGATAACATACAGAATTTATATCTCAATGCCATCTCATTTTTTCCATGTTAGGCATTGTAGATTAGAGGGAAACATATGGCTATAATTAACTAGCCTTGGATTTGATTTCTGGCTCCTGTTATATAGCCTCCTATCCCTCTATTCTTAATTAATCTAGAGAATCTGCTGTATGCTTACATATGCACTAGGTTTAAGTGATTAGTGCAAAATACTCCTACAAATTCCTATGCATTTACAAGACTGAATGAAAAGAAGGTAATTTTCCAGGAGCATTGTTCAACGGATCCAAATATCAGACTTGCCTCAAGTCTCTCCTGTACCAGTAGAAAAATATTAAATCTGTCTGAATGTCTGCTCCTAAGCACTAAAATTAATAATATCTTTATTGATGTATTATTTGGAGACCTTATTCAGCAATATTCAGTAAATATTTACTGGGTGCCTAAAGGGCAGTATTAGAGATACGGGATGGAAGCAGTGAAGAGGACCCTCAAAACTCCTCTTCAAACTGACATTCCAGAGGTAATATATGCAAAGTGCAATCACAAACTGTTCAATCTTAAATAATATTAGCTTCAATCAACTTTCGCATTATTGTCATTCTTCTTTCAAGATAAATCCTGACGTTCTCTATAACAAGATTTCACCTTTATTAAAAAAATGTTGGGTAACTGGAGATTGAAATGACAAAATTTCTTTCTTGTTCAAAATACAAGAAGAAAGAATAAAAGCATATAGAAAAGAATAAAATTATGAAAAAAGAAAAACATGACAATATTATTTCAATTAATTGAATTTCAGTTGGCATACATTTTCTCCTTCTGGTAAATATACAATATCAGAAAAAATTCTTTGCAAATCATTTTCTTTTTCAACTTTTGAAACAAGATTGGAGAATGTAGAAACATGAGTACAAGGAGATACTGTGCTTAACATCAGTGCTAAAATGATCATTGAGCCCAAATTTAGTACAATGAAGGAAATAAAGACCATAATTAAATAAATAGAGAACAAAAAGGCAATAGAAAAGGTAAATATAAGTAAGAGTTAATTCTTTAAAAAGATAAACAAGAGGCACCTGGGTGGTTCAGGTGAGTAAACATCCAAGTCTTGGCTTTGGCTCAGGTCATGATCTCAGGGTCCTGAAATGGAACTCCACATATTGAGTTCATAGATACACAGAACAGATTGGCAACTACCAGAGGTGGGGGTGAGGGTGGGAGAAATGGATAAACTGTTTTTTGTTTTAAGTTTAAATAAACTAAATAAAAATATACTCAGTAGATACTGAAATTTTATATAATAAATAAAATATCAATCCTTACATATGTTTAAAAGTTAAATATAGCAAGATATTTCCTAAACATGACATACTTATGACATTTTTAAACTTAGAAGATTTGGAAAAAAATCATAGAGGATGTTTTATAAACAGTGTCTAGTTTTCACAAAAAAGATCTCCCAAATTAAAGTGGGAAAATCTAAGAAAATATATTCAAAGTAAACCAATAAACAAGGGTTGATATCCAAGTTTTAAAAAATGACCACTGTGGGGTGCCTGGCTAGTTTGGCCATCATAAGAGTTGGAAGGTTGTAAGACTCTTGATCTCGAGGCTGTGAATTGGAGACCCATGTTTAACTTATTTAAATAAATAAGTTAAAAAAATGACCACTGAAAAGAACCACAGCAAAAGGAGCAACAATAAGAAAAATAAAACACTTGGTCATCATCTATCATAATTTCATATGGATTAAAAAATTGAATATGTCTTAATGAAATCATATGAAACTTGAAGAAAATATGCAATTTTCTTCAATCTCTATACTGTAGACTCTAGAGAAAAATTATTAATAAGCATATAAAATATAATTTTAAAAATCATAGATTTTATCTCAAAGGATCAGATTTCCTTCCATAATGATCAAGATTGTCTACAAGCTAAAAATAAATACAAAAAGAATAAAATCAGAAGAATGTATTTGCAACATAGGTAACTGAGGGTTAATACTTTTAATGTAGAAAAACTAAAAAAATAGCAATAAAAAAAGCACTGAAGATATTAAGAAAATACATAATTTACCAGAGAAGAAAAATAATAGAAATGTAATACAGGAAAATTGTTCAAATGTTTTAATATTGTAAATACTGTAATATTCAAATGATTGTGAACTGAGTTGCCCAAATTCAACAAACACTTGCCTCTGCCAGAGCTGCAAAGTTTAAGATGTGTAGTATAAGCAAAAGAATAACTTTTTAAAAGTTAATATATCAAAAACTTAAATTGTTCTTACTTTTTTTTTTTTTAAAGATTTTACTCATTTGACAGAAACGCAGAAGCAGGGGAAGTGAAAGAGGGAGAAGCAGGCTTCCACTTGAGCAGGGAGCTCCATGTGGGTCTCCATCCTGGACTCTGGGATCATGACCTGAGCTGAAGGTGGATGCTTAACAACTGAGCCTCCCAGCTGCCCCTGTTCTTACTTTTTATCAGGAATTATTTATGAAAATAAATGAAATAGAGAAAAACTTTTCTTCCTGAAGATGTTCATTTCAAACTTATTTTTAATTTTCATTTATTTATTTTTAAAGATTTCATTTATTTACTTGGCAGAGAAAGCACAGGTGGGGGGCGAGGCAGACAGAGAAGAGAGGAAGAAGCAAGTTCTCCACTGAGAAAGGAGCTAGATCCTAGGGTCCTGGCACCATGACCTGACTCAAAGGCAGATGCTTAATGGACTAAGCCACCCAAGCACCCCTCAACTTTATTTTTTAAAGCAAAATCTAAGAGACCACACATTTCAAGATCATTTGCCAAACAAGATATTATAATATTGTTTCTGAAATTTCATTTTAAATGCATATATGCTTTAATGATAGCAAAGTGAACATGGAAGTTATATATGAAATATCACAGTCATTACAAGAAAAATTGTCTGATGTAAAAATAATAGCCCTGAGGGAAAATACTCTGAAGAATAAATAACACTGGAGTCTTTGAGTCGACTGAATGGTGAGTTTAAGGTTTAATTTCCTTATTTTCAAATTTTCAGTGATTGAATAATTTTTAAGTCATAATTAACATTTAAAAATTAGTAAATACAGAAGTCAAGAAATTATCCTCTATAAACTTGACAGTGATGCGGTATGTATGTGATGTGTGTGTACATGTTTTCAAAGAAATAATTATAAAGCATTAGTTTTTGTTTTTATTTTTGTTTTCTTTTTAAGATTTTATTTATTTATTTGACAGAGAGAAACACAGCTAGAGAGGGAACACCAGTAGAGAGAGGGAAAAGCAGGCTTCCCGCTGAGCAGGGATCCCGATGCGGGGCTTGATCCAGAGACTCCAGAATCATGACCTGAGCCGAAGTCAGTTGCTTAACCAACTGAGCCACCCAAGCTCCCCAAGCATCAGGTTTATGCCAGATTCTATATTCAACCCCGGACATTCTGTTTACCTATATGGCAGTATGCACCCAAGGGTCCTTAAGGATTCTTGCATTCTGAATTCACTTTAAAATTTTGTTATCTCTTTGTCAGTTTTCACATTTGTGGATTTCTGTGTTTATCCTCAGGTACATGGATCAGTGGTGGTATGACAGATTTGCCTCACAACTAAAGGTTTGAGTAAAAAAACAATTTTTATTCAATGTGTTTAAACCTACTAGGAGGCCTATACATCCACTTTCTGGGCATAAAGATAATGTTAAGCACTTAGAAATAATTTGATGATGACACTTATAGAAACTTATAGCTCCAAAGCCATTCAAGTAGAAGTGTTCTGTCCATGCACAGGGAAAGGGGTATGGTAGAAAGATTTTTATGAGGCTAGTGTTCCCTTGTAACAGTACAAAAGAATGCTTATATCACTTCCCTAAAGAAACTTAAGTGCAAAATAGTGTTATTATCAAGATTTTCTTTCTTTCTCTTGTATTTCTAAACAACTCACTGTTCATACTGGTTCTCAAATTAACTAGCTTAATTGTAGAATAAGTTATGTTTATGTAATTTACTGACTCATATTAATGATGTCATTTAGAAAATTATTTAAAAAAACAATAGAGGTAATAAGAACAATGATTTAGAAAGTGCAGTTAGATTTCTAACCTTCAAAGAGCACCTATGAGAAGTAGGTTAATAGAAGATAGGTAGCTTGCCTGAGACCATATAGCAATGACAGGCTAGACCAAGTACTCAAATCCAGGCCATCCACTTGGAAGACCTGTGCTTATCATGTCCATTCTATTAAGTCTACATTGGAGTGCCTGGGTGGCTCAGTTGGTTAAGCGACTGCCTTCGGCTCAGGTCATGATCCTGGAGACCTGGGATCGAGTCCCACATCGGGCTCCCTGCTCAGTAGGAAGCCTGCTTCTCCCTCTCTCACTCCCTCTGCTTGTGTTCCCTCTCTGGCTGTGTTTCTCTCTGTCAAATAAATAAATAAAATCTTTAAAAAAAATTAAAAAAAAACTATTATGTCTACATTAACCCTAGGTTATATTAATAAATAAAACATTGGATTATTGACATGTTATCATCCAAAGACTCAACCCGTAGCATATGACTGAATATTTATTTCTTAGGAATTATTTCTGGCATCTCACTCCAAACAGGTTCAGCTGCCTTTGCAAAAAAAAAAAAAGGATCAGAATCATGAAGGGATTCGTATTTCTTCAAGTCCTACTCTCTCCACTAACCCAAGTGTAGCTTTGAAAAAATCCAAGAATTCTTTCATTAGTCCGCCAACAAATATAAATGCTAGTTCTCCAAGCCTGAGGAGCAGTTACCTCACAGAAGCACGAAGTACTAATACAAGATTTTGAGCTTGCTCTCACTGCTCAGATTCTAATAGGTGATGACAATGCGCTGAGTCCTTTGATGACATAGACTGTTTACTTAAAGTCCGTCCACCAAAAGCTTAACAATGCCGTACAGAGTTGCATAAAGTGGTTTGCAGCCTGTTGTCAAAAAAGTAAAATACACTGTCCACCGTGTCCTGGAAAACTGTTAACACGTTGTTAGTAGTTTCCAAGCAAAGACATTGTTAAACATATTTCATATTAATGTAGTCTAGCTCAGTAGCAATTTTCTCCTACTAAAGAAATATGGAGTTCCTGAAGGGTTTAAGCAAATAGTACAGAGTGCACTTGAAACATTCACAAGTCATGCATTGAACTCTCTCTTCTTGTATCTTAATAACCCAATAATCCATTCTGTACCTAATTACAGAGTATTTTTTTATGTTGACTTCCAGGAGTGTGTGTGTGTGTGTGTGTGTGTGTGTGTGTGTGTGTGTGTGTGTATGGATATGAAGTGTTATTAAGAAACCCATAATATAGAGAAATATAGCTATTTTATGTACATTTGGCTGGAAGTTTTTAAATGAAGTTAAAATGCAGAATGTGATTACACATTCATTCTACAGTGAGATGTTAATCAGAAGAGGTTAATAAGATTCAATTAAGGATTAGATGCTTATGAGAAATTTAATAGTGTGTTCTTAGGAAAAAATTAGAGTTTCTCTGTAACAGTAGTATAGAGATAAATAGTTACCAGGCCTCAGGCACCATGGAGTAAACTAACCAGCCACCAGACTTAGGAAGAAATTTCCTTGGCAGTGCTATATCTCTCAATTAGGTGCATCATGGTGAATTTATGGTTTTCTCCTAAAATATCTATCATTAGACCCAGTAGGAAGCAGGATGCCTGACTGGATGAGCCATTGGCTAGTTCTGGTGTGTAACCTGTTTGGAATTTACAGAACTCTTCAAATTCTAAAAGCCAACAAAATTTCCTCCAGGCTCTGGAAACTAAATCATCTCTCTGACCAAAAGAGGTAGATTTATGCTGTTGAAAAGGAATGCATATATTGGAACAAAGGAGAGAATATCTAAATGGCCTGGAGAGGATGTTCTCACTTTATCAGTGATTTTAACCCACTACCTTTTTTTTTTTTTTTATCCCCCAGAGAGTTGATTTGTACTGTTGCTAGCTTGTTTCACATTACATTTGTTTGAAGACTGATTTTGTTTGGGTTTCATATCTGTAACATTGAGCATTTAGCCCAACTTCTGAAACTTCAGAGAGAATATATTCCATCCAGTATGACTATTCAGTGAGCCACAACACGATTTACTGCCTACTAAACATTGGAGAATGGGTAGTATTTGTTACTGAAATGACACAATGAGGGAAAACTAAAGGTTGACATTAAAATATTCATATTAAAATATAGTATTCTCCATCAAGCAGCCATGCCTTTTCTGATGATTAAGACTGAAAATCATAAGAACTTGTATCCTAAATCAGTACAGATCCCTTAACTGTTTTATAACTGATACAGCCTCAAGAACATCATTAAAAGGAAAAAGAGAGCACAAAGCAATAACAGGGTACATGTGAAAATTGGGCATTTTAGAAAACAGCAAATGTTTTTAAAAGATTATTTTTTTATGAAAAATGGATAAAATCTAAGTATTCAAAGGACTGGAATAGTGACCACCACTAAACTCCTCCACAGGAGTCTGAATATTCTGGTTCATATCCTGCATTCATCTAACATGCACTCTGACATACTGTGATCTGTCTTCTAGAATTGTTATCTCTTATTGAGAAATACTTCTCTATAAGAAATTACTGACATGCACAATATCCCATTTCTTGTTGAGATATCTTTATTGTAATAACATTGATATTTATATTAAGGCAAATTTTATGTCCCATGGCTCCCAGGCATGTATTTGTGCTCTTCAGGACTTCGAACCACCTCTAATCCCTCTATCATGTACATCCACTTATTTTGAGTGTTCATTATGAGCCAAACATTGTTCTAGTTGATGGGATTTATTAAAAAATAAGAAGGAAAGAAAAAAGAAAGGAAGAAAGGAAGAAAGAAAGAAAGAAAGGAAGAAAGGAAGAAAGGAAGAAAGGAAGAAAGGAAGAAAGGAAGAAAGAAAGAAAGAAAGAAAGAAAGAAAGAGAAAGAAGAAAGAAAAAGAAAGAAAGGAGAAAGAAAGAAAGAAAGAAAGAAAGAAAGAAAGAAAGAAAGAAAGAAAGAAAGAAAGAAAGAAAGAAAGAGAGAGAGAGGAGAGAGAGAGAGGAGAAAAAAA
Organism: Spilogale gracilis; assembly: GCA_004023965.1. NCBI lineage: Eukaryota > Metazoa > Chordata > Mammalia > Carnivora > Mephitidae > Spilogale > Spilogale gracilis. The sequence continues at coordinate 47,795 of PITA01001659.1, read as the reverse complement.
GAAAACCACATGAATGAATAAGACAAGCCCTGCTATCACTATGCAGTACACCCCTCCAGTGCCTTCTACTGAAACAGCATACCGCTGTTCCTGTTGACAAGGGAGCAATGTTTGTAGAATCCTGCTAACAAATCACAGAAATAGGAAAACAAGGGTGAATTTAAAGTGGAAAGGTGATAAACTGATAAGTGGCACAGATGGAAAATAAGAGTAAGAAAAATCAATTCAGAGACTGTTACAGTAACAGGAAAGGATCAGTTCAGGCCAAAGCAAAGACAGAGAAAGTGTCAGTGGGATGAATGAAGGCCAGAAATATCTCAGTGATAAAATACATAAGATTGGTGTTGGCTTTTTTCTGTGGGACCAATATATATTGAAAAGAATATGCGTTTTGGAACAAGTGAAGTGAAATTGAATTTGCATATGAATCTCAGCTCCATCACTGGCTGTCTGTACAAACAGGAAAAGACAATATTTTTCCTCCCAAGCCCAGATTCTTCCCTATAAAAAGTGGTAAATAATATTGTAGTTCCAATGTTGAAGTGCCTAGCACAAAACCTAGTATATAATAGCTACTAAATAAATAATATACATCATTAGGTATTTTAGTAGAAAATTTTTGCTCCCCTTTTTAGCCTTTATTTATGATGGAGAACATCTATATCTTGTTTATTCCTTATCTTTCTTTATTACCCTGCTAAAAACCTACTTTTTATATCTCCTTCTGCCATCCTGTACATATTTACTATAATCATTAATCATAAAGGATCAAAATTATGAGGCAGGATCAATAAAAGTTATATATTAATTAGTACAAAATTATTGATTGAGGCAGGCTTATGCTATCATAATCTACAAAATAGGAAGAACGTGCAATCATTTCCCACTTAATATGAAAGCTAGTTATAAGAATTGTTTTTTTTTTTTTTAAGATTTTATTTATTTGACAGAGAGAAACACAGCCAGAGAGGGAACACAAGCAGGGGGAGTGAGAGAGGGAGAAGCAGGCTTCCCACCGAGCAGGGAGCCTGATGTGGTACTGGATCCTGGGTCTCCAGGATCCTGACCTGAGCCGAAGACAGTTGCTTAACCAACTGAGCCACCCAGGTGCCCCAAGAATTGTTTTCTGAATAAATGTTTTACAATTTGTCACAGATCTACATGGTAACAAACAGGCTCATTGTACCATTATTCCAGGTTTAATTCTTTAGAAAATAATATTAATATTGTACAGTAGAAAGAACATTTTCCTTAAAATATTTATTTATTTATTTGTTTATTTGGACTGAATGGGGGGAGGAGCAGAGGGAGAGAATCTTCAAAGAGACTGTCCTCTGAGTCCAGACTCCCACACGGGGCTTGATGTCACAACCCATGAGATCATGACCTGAGCAAATACCAAGACTATGATGCCTAACTGACTGAGCTACCCAGGTGCTCCCAAAGAACACTTTCTATATAGAAACAGTTGATATTTACATTTCAAGACTCTTCTTGCACTTACATTCTTTCCTTGGTCAATGGCATTCAGTGAGCACCCCACTTTCTAAATGACCACATCTTATGGTTGGAACTGAGTGGGAGGTTGAGAAATTCCTTAACTATGGATCACCAGGAAATTCCTTCAGGATTCCATCAAAATAGTTCCCCAAAGTGTCTTTTTGCAAATCCCATGAGAGGATTAGTGATCCTTGTCTGTCTTTGGCCACAGTTCAATTACTTACCCAGGGAATTTTCTGGGCTTCGGCACAAATTTATGTCAAAGTAGATTAGTTATTATAATATAAAATAACCATTTTTAAACTATGCTTTTTATGCTCCAGATCCAAGCAATTCAGATCTTACCTTAATATATTTTTTGATTCAGTAGACATAATCTCTTCTTTCTTTTGTCTTCTTTTGGAAGTAGTTTACACCTATCTTACATCACATAATATCTTGCCTCTCACTGCAATTAGGTGACATTTGTCTTTCAGTGTGATATTATAAACTCTAAAGGCTTATGTCCCTTCCTTTTCTCATACAGTTTAGCATTGAATCCTGTAAGTGCAGGGGCAGAGCAAATGTGTGGTGAATTGAATTCATCTGAGACAAATCGCTTTCCATAGCAATGTACATGGATCCTCAATAGAGAAGTGACCTTGAAGAAGTTGAGTTAAACAAACCATTTTAAAAGACCCTAGCCCTGACCATAATTACTCACCCCATGATGGCTAATTTTATGTGTCAACTTGACTGAGATACAGATTGTCCAGATATTGATTAAACATCTTATTAGGTATGTCTAGAAGTATACTTATGAATGAAATTAATATTTCTTTTTTTAAAAGGTTTTTTAAAAATCTATTTACTTGACTGAGAGACCACAAGTAGGCAGAGTGGCAGGCAGAGGGAGAAGGAAAAGCAGGCTCTCCGCTGAGCAGGGAGCCCAATCCGCGGCTTGATTCCAGAACCCTGGGGTCATGACCTAAGCTGAAGGCAGATGCTTACTGGACTGAGCCACCCAGGCGCCCCTGTTAATATTTCAATCAATAAACTGAGTAAAGCAGATTACACTGCCCACTGTGGATGAGCATCTTCTCTCCATTTCCTCTAGACTGAATGTTTGTCTTACCCCTAGTCTAATATGTTGAAAGCTCTTTGATACTTTGAGATGGGCCTTTGAGATGAGTGCCTTTATCATGATCTCTGCAGGCTCCTGTGCTCTTCTGCCATTTAAGGACACAGTTAAAAGCAGCCATTTATGAAGCGTGAAACAGGCTGTCATCAAACACCAAATCTATAGGAGCTTTGATCATGTATTTTACAATGTTCAGAACTCTCAGAAATAAATTTCTGTTGCTTATAAGCTACTCAGTCCATAGTAGTTTATTACAGCAGTCCAAATAGACAAAGATACCAACAAAAGGCAGTGTAGGGGAGAGTCAGCCCTCTGCCTGACTGTCTTCCAGCTGGGACACGATCTTCTGCCTTCAGGAACAGACTAGAACTACACACCACCTGTATTAGATCTCTAGCTTGCTAACTGCACAGCTTGAGATTTCTCATCCTCCTTAACCACATGAGCCAAATTGTATATATCCAACTGATGCTATTTCTTTGGAGAACCCAAGAATGAGATAAAATTGTACATGAAATGTACAGGCCACATAGTCCAGTCTCTTGTCACAATCATCATGCTTAAGTGTCTAGAATGAGAATAAGGGACTGTGACAGTGTTCAACTCGTAGATTGATCCTAGATAGAGCCATTCAACTGACACAAGTAACACAATTTTCTTTACATGACTCTTGAGGACATTCTTTCTTCCTGTCACATTCAAACCAAATAAGGACTCAGCAGGTGCCTGCCTTTCTCCATCTCCAATATCCAGCTGTAGCTAACATCCTTCCAAATGCACCTTGATCACCCTAAACAGAAATTTAGTACGACTTAAAAGTTGAGAGTCTGAAATATTTTATTTGGATAAACCTATGATAGAACACCTTCAGAATACATGTTACTCCTTCTTGAAGGAGTGTAGATAACTTCACAAGTAATCATTGAAAAATGAGATAAGAAAAGTTACAACAGAAAAAAGGAAACTCCCTTCCTCCACCCTACCTCTGTGGAATTAACAATGTCAAACACTAAGTTATTTGGTTAAACAGGGCTAGAGAATAACAGTTGGTTATATTTTGGTCTCATTGCATAAACTTTACCAAACAAAGCCTAATAAAGAAATAATCAAACACATCACTGGTGAACAAAAAAATACATATATAATTATACTGAAAATCACTTGATAAGAGTTGTGATGACCAAAACTAGATACTCCAAATGTATCTTGTGTTTTACTTAACTTTTTGATTTTCTGAAAAAAATTGTTTCTTTTATGAGAAACAAAACTATAAAAATACAATTAGGCTTCCCACAATGCCTCAGGGAGTTTTTCTTTTATCTATCCTACCACAATAAGATTAGAAAAGGAAGTTGTTGACTTTGAGTTGAGAGGAGCCCAAAGAATGACTATAAACCCAGTAAGGAGAGGACATTAGCTTTATTTGGAAGGTGACCAGGATTTTGAAGGAGTGCAGTTTTGCCTTAGGGCCCATCATACTAATATGTAAATCCAGAATACACATTGACATAGCATTTCAGAAAGTACAAGCCATGCCAATATGATATGTTGAATAGAATCCATGGGGACACAGATTCAGATTTACCAGTATTTGCCGCATATGATTCTAATACACTCTGGAGTGACTCTAGTTCAATGCAAATGCCACATATATCCATGTAACTAAGGGAAAACAGACTTTTTATGAAGCACTAAAAGACCATCGATACGTCCTTATTTTCTCTTGCCAAAACCACACAGTTTGTATAAGTATCAATTCAAAGACTAGAGGGCAACGTGTCATGAAAAGATTGGAATTATTATAATCATGAATTATTCCTCTGATTGTTGCTGCTCTGGCTGTGGTTTTCTCTACACAGCACCATAATGAAGCAGAATTCCATTACTGCCAAGTTTCTTGATCAGTAAAGAATAACAAACTAAGGTAATTCACGTTTCGTCAAAAAATGGAGCTCTTCCAGGCCCCCAGCGTTGTTTATTTCACCGTAAATGCAGACTTATTGGGCTTTTTGCAATGTCAGGATAACTAGTTCATTTCCCAAACTCTTTTTCATGTTGAACTTTCTAACACCAGGAGTCAATTTTCACGCTTTGACCTGCATCCAACAATGAGAACACACTCAAAACTCTCCTTTCAATGTAAAATTGACTTGATTAATAAAATAATCATGGATATTAACCTACATTATAAATTGCCTTTTATAATTCAATGCTCTTAATTTACTTGTCTTTCCTCTCTCTCTCTCTTTCTCTCTCTCTCTCTCTCTCTTTCTCTCTCTCTGCTATACAAATACTAATCCCACATAAAGGGATTTGATTTGATCCACAATTCTATCTGTGGTGTGTGCTGATGAATATATTTGCTTACAATGTGTACTGGCAAATAGAAATGATGAGAGTGAAGACAAAATATTTCCAAATTTAAGATAAAAAGGGATTTCTTTTTCAAAGCTGATTATCCTACTCCTCTTTTCTTTGGAGTCATTTCCAGTCATTGCTGGGTGGGGTGATTAGAAAAATTGATTATTTAAATAGGGCTTTATCTTTAGAGGTTGCACTTAGGGCAAGATGAATATTGGATATCTTGGTAATGGAAGCTCTCCCTAAGGGTATTAGAATTTTCTTTCAGAGCGGGTTAAGTGCAGTGATAAATACTCTGAGTACATATTGTCCACTATGCTATCAAAAGATGTGAACAATATGAAATAGGAAGACAATAATTCACATTTGCCACAAATTAATGCAGTCTCAGCCCTTTTCCAACGTCTGGGTACATTGAATACTTCTAGAAGAGTATCACTATAGATCCAAGTTGTCCTTTTCTTCTTTTCCTCCCTGCACAGATTGTTATCTGAGAGAGAATCTCATGTATGTATAAAGAGAATAACCTATCAGAAATGAAAACTGCTCAGAGAATCCAGATGTTCAACTGTCCCTACATGTGCTCAGCTTCGGAGTCATTCTGGTGCATTCTGGAAATGGACAAATGTCTTTTTTCCACAGCAATTTTCAGAGCCATTTGGGAGTGTTGGGGAGGTTGAAGGCTGCTATGAGCATGCACAGGGAGGTTGTCTTGCCTAGAATTAGAAATGTTAACTTTGAATGGGAATAAAGAAAGATAAAGAATTTGTCTAATAGATGTCACTTATGCTTTTTCTTGGGTTGGCAAATAATTTTCTTTCAAGTACAGGGAAATAATATATTTCAACATTGTCAAGTATATTTATCAACATATTTGTATGCAATCTGAGTCATTTGCAATAATATTTCCTTTTCTAGGCACTGGCAAATGTAGATAATCAATGTTACCAGTGACTACAAAGAGTTTTCTCAAAAGATTGTCTTCCCTTTTCAACAGACAGATTGTCAAACTACCAAACAGGAGTGTTGAATGTTCCAGAAATAGTACTTACTTGACTAATTGCAGATTAACACTTTTAGGCATCAGAGATATTAGAAAATTGCAGTGGCTACAGTATTTTCTTTCCCTTAAAATAGAAAGCAGTACCACAGTCCAGGGCTTATCAAAGAAGTCACCAGCAGGCATAAAAGCACTGAATAACTACATTTTCTTTCATCATGAAAATCCAAGATTCTTGTATTAAGCAGATGTTTCAAGGGATGGGGGGCATAATCTGAAATATCATTAAGTTTCTTTAAAAGGAAACAAAAGGAAATTTGAGCAGTAAAAATATATACATATACAAAGATAATAAAATAATTCAAAGACAGAGGTGATGGTTTACAAAAGTATAAAAATATTAAGAATAGTAATTCATAAATAATGAGAGCAATACAGGGATCCTGACTAGAGAAGAGAGTATTTGAATGCTGCTGCTCTCTTGCTCAGATTGAATAACTCCTCTTCTCAGAAATCACTATGCAGTTCTGATGCCTTTTCCCATATTATGATATGTTCTACCATCCCATTATTTATAGAGACCTAAGATGTTTGATTTGAGATGCCTCTGTATCCCCAAGTTAAAGCTTCTGGGGATGACTGATCAATTCCAGTAGTTCTAACACTTTTTGAAAACATCTACCCATTGATCCAAAATGTAAAGGTGTTCTTTTGTAAGAAGGATAGAGCTTGACTCTGGGAAATAAACTGAATGTTGCAAAAGGGGAGGTGGGTGGAGGGATGGAGAACTGGGTGATGGGCACTAAGGAGGGCATGTGATGTGATGAGCACTGGGTGTTCTATCCAACTGATGGACTACTGAACTTTACATCTGAAACTAATGGTGTACTATATTTTGGCTAATTGAATTTAAATAAAAAAAATTAAAAATATAGCAATATACAGTAAAATACAAAATACAATAAATACAAAGGAAAAAGAAGAACAAGAAAAAGAAGAGGAGGAGGAAGAAGGAGAGGGAGGAGGAGGGGGAAGAGTAGGAGGAAAAAGAAGGATAGAGCTTGAGAAACAAACTTAATTTTCAACCTATGAGAAAATTTTATAATTCAAGGTGAAGTCACTATTCTGAGTTGACAAAACTTGAGAAAAAAAAAGATAAATTATCAAAAATGTAGTTTTAACTTTTTATTTTAATTCCAGTTAGTTAACATCCAGGGTTATAGTAGTTTCAGGTGCACAATATAGTGATTCAGCAATTTCATATCTCATCACCCCATGCTCATCATGATAAGGGCACTCCTTAATCACTATCACCTATTTCACCCATCCTCCCAAGCCCCTCCCCTTAGAAAACCATCAGTTTGTTCACCAGAGATTTATTTTTATGGAGCTGAATTCCTTAGTGGTGAAGAACATGAGTGTTATGATCAGAAAGCCTGGGCTTTGGATCATGGCTCTGCCATTTACTCACTCTGTGAACTCAAGCAAGTTACATACTCTTTGTCTCAGATCTCTCTTCTATTAAAGTGGGAATAATAATTCACAAGGGGATTTGTAAAGGCTATGTAAAGTGATTAGGGCATTCTCTGTCATATGTTAAATTCTCAACAATGGTGATTATAACAATAATAACTATTTTTATAATGTCATTAATAGTTATCATTTTTCTCAGAGACTTTAAGGTATTCAGTGGAGATGTTCTGTGCATATGCTGGCCCAGTATGATGCCTGGGATATTACTTATGAGAACATTTGATCGGAAAATTACTATTTCCTGCTTCTAATTAAGTTTTCTTCCTTACCATCTCAATCTACTTTCTAACACTGTCCCGAGTAGGTACAGTGTCTTCTTCAGCTACTTTCTGAAGATGGTATTTCTTAAATAACAGATAAACTAAAGGCTGATGATGAACATACTTAATTTACCTAGTTTTATTCTGAATTTTCCTTTCTCTTGGACTCATAGACCTGATCTCCCCATGGCACATGATTTATTGTAAAAGCATCTCCAACCTCCATTGAGCAGCATGATCACAATCTAATAACTGGAAAAAGAATTCAGTCAGAAGTAGTATTTATTGAGTTCCTATTGGGTCCTAGACACTTATTCCAAGTAGTGAAGATACATCAAAGACAAAAGACCCACATTCCTTTGCTTATGCACCTTATAAAGAAAAATTGTGATTTTCATAGAGAAATTCTTTATCAACTAAGATCAAGTATAAAATTTTCTAATTCATTTCTCATTATTCCCTCTCTAGCAAAACATGTGCTCACTTTCAATATCTTTCTAATGATAAGTTTACCCATGATTCTCTAAAGATGGAGTTAAGAGAACTAAGTGCTGACCAATACAAGAAGCAGGAAAGAAAAAGAAAAACTGTTATACAGAATAACAAATCACAGTTCTTATAATTTATACCTAATCCAACACCTAATCCAACTCTTTAACACATGAATGATTGAATTTTGCACAGAATTAAATGCTGAGGAGTAAGTGTGAAGATAAGAATCAGAAAATATAAACCATTCACTTAAGAAACATGGAGGAAGTGTTTTAGAATTAATAATGGGAAAAAAACACATCAACACATTTGAAAGAATAAAGGGTTATATGAAATAACAAAAGAAAGTGGATCTATATCAAGTATGTACCTGTTTTTATGTTAACTGATAACTTTCTCACCATCAATAAATTTAATGTCCTTAAAATCAGGCTTTTCAATATCTTAATTTTCTTAATATTAATTTAGTTTGATCAAAGAGTTAAATTAAAAGACTGTTGGGGAAATTAACAACCAGAGAATAACAATAGAATATACATAATTTGTAGCAAAACAATATATATGATAATGTAATTTAGTTGGTAGATTGAAACAAAAATTAATACATAGAAAAAGTTAGCCTTGATGAATAAGCAACAAGCACTAAGAAAAATTAAAATGCTCCTACAATAGAATCAGAGATAATAAAATAGCTGTTGATGAACTTAAGAAATATGTAGTATGCATATGAAGAAAAATGCATAATTTAATTTAAAAACACAAAGAAAAACCTAAACAAATGTTAACATAAACCATAGTGTTTATTTTATTTTTTTAAGATATCTTTTTTTTTAAGATTTTATTTATTTATTTGATAGAGAGAGATCACAAGTAGGCAGAGAGGCAGGCAGAGAGAGCAGAGGAAACAGGAGCCCTGCTGAGCAGAGAGCCCAATGTGGGTCTTGATCCCAGGACCTTGAGATTATGACCTGAGCCAAAGGCAGAGGCTTTAACCCACTGAGCCACCCAGGCACCCAACCATGGTGTTTACAGAATGGTTAACATAGTACAATTTCCCCATTAAATCTTGTATAAACAAATCCAAAGATACAACAAAATATCTTTTTTACAAAATAGCAAGATTATGCTAATGTTTATACAAATATATAAGTAAATAAGAAAGAAGAGAGGGGAAAATTCTGAAATAGAAGAATATTGAGAGGAGAATTAGCTCACATTTATTCAAATGCAGAAATAATGCAAACAAAACGACATCATTTGAAAAATTAGCAAACAGAACAATGAAACAAAACAAAAATCTGAGAAGCATTTCGAAACATGAATGGGAATTCAGTATGTCATAGTGATAAGATTTCAAGGCCAAGGCAGAGAAGATGGAATATTCAAAATGGTTTGAAGAAAAGTGGTAACTATCGGCAATAACAACTGAATTTCTACTTCATATCTCACACTAAAATTCTTCTTTCTTTTTTTTTTTTAGATTTTATTTATTTGACAAAGGGAAAAAGAGTGAGAGAGAGAGTGCACAAGCAGAGGAAAGGGGAAGCAGCAGTAAGACGGAGAAGAAGCAAGCTACCCTCGGAGCAGGGACCTCGATCCCAGGACCCTGGAATCATGACCTGAGCCAAAGGCAGACACTTAACCAACTGAGCCAACCAGGTGCCCCTAAAATTATTTCCAAAAGAAATAAAAAGTCACCATAATGAATGAGAATAATATGTATAAAAAATGTAATCCTTTTGAGTGAAGAAACCCTTTACATATACAATAGAAGATACCCAGAATCCATAATGAAAAGACTGATAAATTTAACTACATCAAAATGAAAAAAAATTCTGAGAAGCATATATATTACATAAACAATGTTGAAAGACAATGAATTTGGTGAATAATTTTCAGCTCATATCACAATTCTTTGATATATTAGAAGTCCCCACATATTAAGAGAAAAAGGTCTAAAATTAAAAAGAAAAATGGGTTAAAAAAAGTGAATGGCACTGCATAGAAAAGGAAAAGAGCAAAGGATTTCAAAAATATGAAAAGGTACTCAATCTCCTTCACACACACAAAAAAGCAAATATAAGCTACAATGAAATGTGAATTTTCACCTATCAAATTAGCAGAAATTAACAAAAATTGTAAACCGGGACGCCAGGGTGGCTCAGTTGGTTGGGAGACTGCCTTTGGCTCAGGTCATGATCCTGGAGACCTGGGAAGGAGTCCCACATCGGGCTCCCTGCTCCGCGGGAGGCCTGCTTCTCCCTCTCTCACTCCCCCTGCTTGTGTTCCCTCTCTCGCTGTGTTTCTCTCTGTCAAATAAATAAAATCTTTATAAATAAATAAATAAACAAACAAATAAATAAATAAATAAATAAATAAATATTGTAGACCCAATATTGACAATGTTTTTGGAATCACTAGTCTCACTTAGTCCTTGTGTGATCTAACTTTGAATGACATCCATGGGAATTCACATCTTGAAATATAGTTCCACTGCAGTATATTACCCCATAGGTATAAAAGCTCCTGGGTAAAATGATATTTCTACAGCGATATAGTTGAAGGATTATTTATATCAAAAAACTGGAGATATTTGAAATATCCACAAATGTATGGATAAATGTATGTTTATATAAATGACAGTACATCCATTCAACACAGCTTTCAATGCTGGAATGATGTAATGGGACACGTCTACATGTAGTAATTTGATAGGCTCTTCAATTCCAGTGATCAGTACTAAAAAATCAAGGGCTATAGAATATCTTATATATTAAATTATATATATAAAATATATATTATATATTATTATGTCTTATACATATCTTATATATGTATTATATATATCTTATATATAAGATATGTCTTATATAAATCTATATCTAGATAAGATATATATCTATATATATTATCTTATATATATAATATAAGAAACTGAAAAATACTGGTACCTCAGAAAAGTGGAACCCAATAACTAATTCAGGAGTGAAAATGAGACATATTCTAATTTGTAACTTTTCAATCCTATAGCATTTGAATGTATTGCCTGGTAATAGTATTTTGAAAAACATTCAACTGAGCAAAAATAAAAGTATCAAAAGATGTTGGATAAAATATATAGATTAAGCATATATGTAAGTTCCCAGTCTCTCCCAGAATCTCCCAGTGCTTTTTAAAACATAAGCCTACAAGCATAAATAGAATGAATAAGAGAGGATAATTTGGTCATTGGGAGATAAAAATAAAATGTGCAAATTGGAGAACAGATAAGGAAATGGTTAGAAAACAATCAAAGCTGAAATTCAAGCCTCTACAAGATAGAGGTAAATTTATAATCCACACCCAAAACTCAAGTGGATTGAGATTTGTTAAAGACCTATAGATAAATACATATGAGCATCCTCTAATTAAAAAAAAAAGTCATGTGGGGCGCCTGGGTGGCTCAGTTGGTTGAGCCACTGCCTTCGGCTCAGGTCATGATCCCGGAGACCCGGGATCGAGTCCCACATCGGGCTCCCTGCTCCGCGGAAGCCTGCTTCTCCCTCTCTCACTTCCCCTGCTTGTGTTCCCTCTCTGGCTGTGTTTCTCTCTGTCAAATAAATAAAATCTTTAAAAAGTAAAAAAAGTCATGTTTTTGCACTCTTCTTATCAATTGACACACCAGGTTTATACGTACCGATCTTTTCATTTTTTGAGACCTCTTTCTTAGAAATGAAAGCCAGCCAAGGATTATGAGATACTTATGGGGAGCTTCTAAGATGAAAGAAAACAAACCAAGCCTGCAAAGTAAAGAAATTTCAAAAACATGGAGACAATGCCTGGAGCAGAAAAATATACAAAAAATACTATAATTAATATTTTGAAAGAAATACAAATATCTCGTCAACTGAACGACATAATGTTTTTTTAAAAGAACATTAATATAACAAGAATAAGCTCTTAGAAATTAAAAATAGGACAGGAGAAATTTTAAAAAGTACAATAAACACTAGGAAAATAAGTTTTAAGAGCCCTGTAAAACAATGATTTAGGAGATATAAAAAGATATAAATTTGAAGACAAAGACATGCAAGTCAGAGAATAAAACCAGAACGTGATGAAGAAGGGTACTAGAAAAAGAGTCTGCAAAATTGAAAGGAAGAATTACATATCAAGCAAATAAATAAATATAATTTTACATACTCAAAAGGACATGCATATGCAAATAAAAAGGGCCAGCAGTAAGCTCAGTAAAAATAAAATAAAAGGTGACCTCTGTCAGATCCCAGCTTCAAAATCTTAGAAATCGTCAAAAATTGTGGGTAAAAGTTTCTAAATGTTTGCAGGGGGAAAAAAAAAAATCAGATTTTTAGCTCCAGCATGAGAAGTTAATCACTTTGAAAAAATGTTAGCAACATTCTGAAGGAAAACGATCTGCATTCTGTAATACCAAATCCAGTAAAAAGCAACAATCAAATGTGAGCAGAGATTTAAAATACTCTCAGACAGTGTCTCAGTTTTATTGAATGTCGGAGCTGCTGACACAGCTGTGCTAACCAGGCACTGCTCATCTCTAGTTGTTACATCCACACAGACTTCAGGTGTCTGGAACTTCGGGATTTCTACATCAAGGACATTCTATTTACATGCATCCTTTCTGATGAAGTTATTGGAGAAGGGGCTCAACAAAATCAGACATTAATCCAAGCAAGAGAAAAGGACCTGGGACCTAGGCAAAATGAATCTAACACGGCGGAGAGAAAAAGGAATTCCCAGGACTCCTGTTAAGGTAAGTTCAAAGTCTAGGATATCTGTGGTCCATGAGGCAACAAGTCCATACTGAACAGGGAAATAGACAAGTCCATAATGAACAAGGAAATAGAAGCCAAGTTTGTTTGTTTTTTTTTATTTTCGTTTTTGTTTTTGTTTTCTGCAAGGAAAAAATATTGAATTTATTGGTTCCCAGGTGTGTTTATCATTTTTATGACAAGTTTTACAAATGCAGAAGCAAACTGGTCATCCATTAGCAATGGGGACATTGAGGACTAAGAAAATGAATAATGGAAGCAATTATTAGCTTGGAAGAAAATAAAAAGTATCACAAGTGAAAAGTGCACATTGCGTAGTTTTACTTTGAGGAATATTTATGGCATAATCATAATTTAATGCTGGATGTTAAATAAACACAAAGTAACATATTGGGAAAAAGAGGAAAGGGGAAGTATGTGTGGGTCAAGTCGTGATGTACGTGTAAGTGCTAACAACTCCTTGCCCATGGTAGAAAATCAGGAGGTAATATCCAAAATTGAAAATCAAAATGTATTATTTGTAACACATTATTTGAAAATGTGAAAGTAAATACCCTGGAAAGAGCCAAAAGACTAGAGGATGATTGCCTTTGAGAAGTGGAAATCAGTAGTAGGGAAGAGTAAAAAATATTTTTGTACATATATTATTTTGATGCAAATAAAATTTAAATTAAAAGAAATGCAAAATGTGTATCATCAACATCTGTTTTGTTTTGTTTTCCAAGCAGCAAGTGCAATCATTTTAAATTAAAGGGTCAAACCTTTTAGACACAAGCTACCACTTGGAGACTGCACAAAGAAGAGCTTAATTGTGGCACAATGACTTGATTGGGATGCGTTTGACATTACAGTAGGCGTAGTGTGTACCTGCAGAGAAACTGCAAATACTCTGTTATCATTGAAAGCATTTCGCCCATAAACCAAATGCCCCTTGCCTTGTCTACATGTTCATTTATTTCTGTCTCAGTAAGCTTTTGCTTCACTAATAAAGCAACCACTAAACTTAGTGGTTTAAAATAGCAATACATTTATTTGCTGGTGAATCTGAGCTTAGCTGGGCTGTTCTGCTGATCTTGCCTGGGGTAACTCATGTGGTCACTGGCATCTGGTAGCTCATCTGGGACAATGTAGGCCAAGTTGGCATCATGGGTGTGGCTGACTCCTTGCAGGGCCCCTTTTTGCAGCACTCTTATCCTCACGATGGTTAACCTGGGATTCTTCACATGGTAGCTTCAGTGTTTGGAGAAGATTAGAACTGTCATTGATCAGGCTTTCTTGAGGGGTAGGCTCAGAACTACCACAACACTACTTCACCATGTTCTATTTTTTTTAAAGGTTTTATTTATTTATTTGAGAGAGAGTGATAGAGCAGGGAAGAGAGGGAGAAACAGACTCCCTGCTGAGTCAGAAGCCCTGATGTGGAACTGGATCCCAGCATCCTGGGATCATGACCTGAGCCAAGGGCAGATGCTTAACTGACTGAGCCAACCAGGAGCCTCTTCACCACGTTCTATTAATCAAAGCAATGTAAAAGTCCAGCTCATATTCAAGGGTATCAAAAGTGGTCTCCATGTTTTGAGGGGACAAGTGGAAAGCATTTTGTGGTCACCTTTAATCCACAACATATCCCGGAATTGACTCAAATCTTAATCAGTTTGTGTGTAAGAGAATTTAAAGTGACATCATCATTATTTGTATTTGGAGATCTGAGCTAGTTCCCATTATCTCATGGTTCCTTCCCACCCCTACACACTCACCCTTGCTTGAGGGCATGGTATCCTTTCTAATGTTTTATATATGTTTTCCTCAGATTAGTGCAAGTTTTGTTTGGAGTAGAATTCATGTAACATTCATTCTCCTATGTTGACAGTCATTTTGCTAAGCACAAGATACAAAAAATAATGGGGAAATGCGGGGGGATTTTAAATTTTTAATAAATTTCCCTTCACACCATTAAAATAAAAGAAAAATGGAAAAAGAGAAATATATAACAGCACTACAAGGAGATTGAGTTTGAAATTTTCTAAATAACTTGAGACTATGTAAGTTGATAAAAATAGTCATTTTAAAATCAGGCAAGGAAAACAAAGAAAATAACAAAATGTCAATTCTCAGCTAATTATAGAAAAGAGTCAGTTTGGTGCTTACAACTGTTAAATGGGAAAAAAATCCAGCTACTTTTTGGCTTTTAATTATTATAAAGTCGTCATTTTTATTAGGTTTTATTTGTCTTAGTAGCAATTAGAAAGCAACTGGCATTTGGCAGAAAAAAAAATCCTGTAATACCATAGAACTTTTAGCAAAGAAGATATGAATTGCTGCATTTGACTCTACTATTGTGTAAAAATGTGTTATGATTCTCATTAAGTTGCTCTGACCATAACTGTTAGGGAAACTCAGGGTAGTAAGACAGATGAATCATAGACTGAAGTCCAGAGAATAAAATTAAAGGATATTAAAGAATAGCAAATTTAAACTGAAAGTTTTATTGGATAATGTGGGAGCAGGAAATGGAAATGAAAGGAGCCCTTTACTAAGAGCTAAAACATTGAATTATTTACAGTAGTGCAAAGGGATATAGCTGGGACCAATGGAATGAAACAAGGAGAATGAAAATTTTGTCTATCAGAGAAATGCTGCTAACATTGGGGATATAATGAAACTGTCTCCCAGGAGACCTGCTTCATCTAACATAGAACTTTTCAATCTTAAAAGTCAAAATCTCATCTGACCCTGTAGCATCCAGCCTCCTGTACCTATGCACCACTGTGACAGAATGAATTATGTTTTTAAGCTGTAAAGACACTAGTGTTTAATGAATTATTTTGTCTGTCATGAATGAATTATTCCAACAACCCACATGATAACAATACCCATAGCCATTACCAACAAAAATGAAGAGCAACCATACTCTAATAATTGGTAAATTATTACCAATATCATTGGTTGACCCTCTGACTTACCATGTGAGCGAAGGGTGGATGGAGAAACCCTTCTGAGTTAATTATTGTTCTATTAATCCTCTTATAGGAAAAATAGCTTGAGTCTTTCAAGATGTATCTGTCTACCCACAAAAGGGATGAATGATGATGTCAGCTCATACCTAAGAAGAAAAACAAAAACAGACCAAGAAAATCACACAATGCTGAATACCTTTGAGCCATTTATAAAGTTATGTAAGTTTTTCTAGAAAAGAAGAGAGAAAACACAGGTCCCCAATTCCTAACTGGAAACGCTCGGGGCCAGATTTGCTTAGGAATTCAGAATTTTAAAGTTTGGAAAGGTAATATCATCTACTTCAAACCTCTCTATGAGGACAAGAATCAGAATATTAACATTTCTGCGGTAAAACATCTAACTCCTCATACTGAGTGGGAATGATCTCAGGTTTACAACCAGAATGATTCACCTGAGGTCAGGTTTTGCTGTTAAAGGAGTTTATGAAAAAACAACCAACCAAACAAACAAACAAAACAGAAAACAAAAACAAAAAAACAAAAAAACCTCTCTTTCTCCAACTTTGGAATTTAAGGATCATAGGTATGAGGTTGTGGCTCCACACTTGCTATGTTTAGTGGTTAAACAAATCTGAATACCAAGTGAAAATAAGTGTTCTCAAGCTTGTGGATGTAGTACTTGTAACTGTATTTGCATACAAAACTTAATGAAGTAGCTTCCATGTTGCCCTTAGACTAAAAATAGTCATATTTTAACAAGAAAAACAAATAATGAATAAGGAAATAAATCAATATGATAAAGGATCTTACAATATTTCAATGTGACCAATAAAAAGAAAAAATGTGTATTATTTAAATTGAGGTACAATGAATAGGTCACATACCGTATTTGAAAAGCTTATTTTTTTAAATTTTCTCAACAATTTTTCTCAACAATTTTTATTTGCTTAGTTATATGTAATCAACACATAGGATTTTTTTTAATTTTTATTTTAAAGATATGGAGATGGCTATCTGACTTTATTGGATATTTCTAAAATAAGCATGGAGTTAAGATAAAAATTCATTCACAAAATCAGTTGAAGCCATTCTTGTAACTGCAAGCAGGTTATTTGCTAATGACCTTTCCACAGGGCTTAATCACAGAAATAAAACTGTAAGTAGAAATATTCAATGAATATTCCTATGTTTGTTGTACAATGATATTAACTCCTTCATGAAATTTTGATTGTATTAAATCAGTTAATAAACTTAAAGTGCACAAAAAGAATATTATTTTAAGTAATACATGCACCTATATTACAAAGGAAATATATTTTTTCTAGAAATGTATATTTCTCATTCCTCCTCAGATTATAGATTTGAGCTAAGTATAATCATCAAATTCTTGGAAACCAAAGATGATCTCAACAGGGCTAGTAACTAGATATGCAATTAATTTTGTGTATTAATGCTCTTTGGTTCAGGGCTTAACAAGTTTTGTTTTAAGTTACCTTGAAAGCATTAAAGATACTTTCTTGTTAGTCTTATTAAGCTATTATGAAGAAGGAACATTTGCAGTTTTTACTCCAACCTAGTTTGATTATTAGCTACTTTTAGAATGGTTTTGTTAGTATAAATTTGTAAATCCAAAAAAATCTAAGTACTAGGAGCTTTAAGATTTTATGGCGGTTTGAGCTCTAGCCAATGCAAACAGAGCTTTCTGTAAATAAGTGTGCTGCAAAAATTCTAGGTTTGACTTTTAAGATTTATTTTCTAAGAAATCTAAGAAAGTATTAATTTTATTTACCACATCTTATGCATTTGTATATTTTCTTCAGCAAATGTACCTTTACAGATAATTTTCACCCTCTCCCCAAAATCATTGTGTGTTGGAGCCTTGGTCAATCACATTCTTAGTGAGGGGAATGGGAGTAAAATCTGGAGGGAAGAAAACTAAAAATAATACTAATATATAATGCGAAAAATCTATGGATTATCACACCAGATTTACAAGTGAATTTTTCTTCCCACTTTTCCTGTGCATGAGAATGCTCCATCTGTAGATTATAAATTCAAAGATAAAATAACAAGATTCAAATTACATAAAGAATAAAAGTTATAGCTATACATTCTCCACCTCCATATACTGCTTATGGAAAATTCCTGTAACACTAAGCAAACTATATACAGGAATATAAATCTGTGCCATTCTATTAAAAATGACATTTTGATTTTTTCATTTGCCATTTTGATTATCTGCACTGCTTTTCCCTTTATTTATATCATTAAAACTGAACTCTGTAAAAACAAAACAAAGCAAAACAAAGCAAGCTTTTCTTTTGCATAGATCCTACACAGATTAAAGTTAAAGCCACCAGGTGAGCTCTCTTATATCTGAGAATTCAAAGTCATTATATAGGAAAGCTTAATCCCAGCCGCCATCCAATTAATTGTATGGTTATGCAGCTATACTCATTTGAGATTTTGCTTGTAATTATGATTTTATTTGAAATTTTTTTACCATTTATTTGGGTTTTCAAGGATCCCCATGGCTCATGGAATAAGTATTGAACATATTACTTATAAACGTGTTGTAGGTTGAATTGTGTTCTCCAAAAATTCAGATGATGAAGCCTTAACCCCTTAACTACCTCAGAATGTGAAATTATTTAGAAATAGTTTTGATGTAGACATCATTAGGTAAGATGAGGTCATACTAGAGTAGGATAGATTCTTAATCCAATATAATAAAAAGGGGAAATTTGGACACAGATGAACATACAGGGAAAACACTATGCAAATATGGGTACAGAGATCTTGGTGACTCATCATAAGCCAAAGAATGCCAAAAATACCAGCAAAGTACCCAAAGCCAAAAGACAGGCTTGCAACATATTGTCCATCATTGCCCTCAGCAGGAACCAATCTTGCCGCTTCTTTGACGTTGGACTTCTAACCTCTAGAATTATGAGAAAATAAATTTCTATAGTTTAAGCTACCAATTTGGGGTATTTCATTATATCAGGACCAGAAAACTAATACAAAGTCCAGACAGTTATTTTCCTGGGAATTCACATTCCAATAAATTACATTAATCTTTTTAAATCATAGAATAGATACACACACTTAAATATCCTCACAATAAAATTTACACTATGCAAAAACATAGTGGTAAGTTAGGAGTCTACCCAAAGGAAAGATAATCACTCTTACCATGCTTAGTGTTCTCCTCCCTGCCATCCTGACCAAGAAATAAACATCCACCATAGACAGAATGACCATTACAAAGATGTCTTGTGGACCTTCTGTATGCCTTATGCTGAATGGCCTCCAGGCAACTTATTGATAACCTCATTACTGGATTTCCCCTCTGCACAGGGAGAAGCAGATAGATATATTTCCTGTCCTGTGTTCAAAAATAATGGCCCTAATATTCAGAGGTTATCTTGACCATAACCCTGTCTTGGATAAATTATCTTAGGTTTTATCTCAAGAAAAGAAAGGACTCTATAACATTTAGAGCTATCTAATAATGGATCTTGCTTCCTGGAAAAGCTAAGGAACTGTTCTAGCAAAGGGATGTTGTACAGGAATTCAAAACCACCTGGGGACTTTGGATTAGCTGACAACTAACTTTCTTCCAAGTCTCAAGTTTTATAGTTCCATGAGGCAAATATAAGTAGCACTGTATTTTTTTAAGGGGAGAGGTTTATCATGTTTTTAAAGGATGGAAACTTCCTGTCAAAGGATGCCAGTTTTCAATATCCCACCAAGTTTAATGCATGATAGGCATTCAATCAATGTTTACTACTAATAACAGTAATAACATTAAAAATATAATAAACAATGCAAGCCTCAGTTGCTGCCAAGCCTCTATCACTGGAAATAATGAAAATTTCATCCGTGACTAAAGAGCTATGGAAGAAAGGATGTTTGGATCATAAACCTGAGAAAAGTCTAGAAAACCACAGAGATATAATGAAATCACACCCCAAGAGATGAGCTATCAAGGAAATGCTTATTAAACTGTACGTTTTTGTAGAGCAAATACAACCAATTAGATGGCCAAAGTCAATTGTAAACAGAGAACCAATGTTTATTTTACTTTAAAATGCAGAATACAACTTTTAGATACTATGATACTCAGTTTGGTGATGAGGAGAGCCTCATATATAGATAGTGAAATGGTCTTTAACAATGAATCTATCAATATTTTTAAAATTTATTTTGTTTGTGGTTAAAAGCATATATTATGAGGTTTACCTCTTAAATTATTCAGTCTGCAGACCAGTGTTTTTAACTGTAAGTACAATGTTGTACATTAGATCTCTAGAATTTTTTTATCATGCATAACTGAGATTTCAAACCCATTGAGTAAAAACCAGTCATTTATGGGGTACCCAGTTGGCTCAGTTGGTTGGGCGACTGCCTTTGGCTCAGGTCATGATCCTGGAGACCCGGGATCAAGCCCCCCATCAGGCTCACTGCTTGGCAGTTGGAAGCCTGCTTCTCCCTCTCTCACTCCTTCTGCTTGTGTTCCCTCTCTGGCTGTGTTTCTCTCTATCAAAGAAACAAACAAACAAACAAATAAATAAATAAAAATTTTAAAAATAAATAAAATATTTAAAAAAAAAAGAAGTCATTTCCACCTCCCCTTACTCCAGTTCCTGGAAACCACTATTTTTCATTTTCTCTGAGTTTGATTACTTTAGATACCCCCTATAATACGTATCAGACAATGTTTATAATTTTATGACAGCTTATTTTACTTAGTATAATGTCCTCATGGTTTATCCATGTTGTTGCATATGACAGAATTTTATTCTTTTATAAAGCTAAATTATACTACATTGTATACATACATCACATTTTCTTTATCCTTTCATCCACTGATGGACACTTAGATTGTTTCCACATCTTGGCTATTGTGAATAATGTTGTAATGAGTATGGGAGTAAAAATACCTCCTTGAGATCCAGATTTCAATTCATTTGGATAAGTACCCAGCAATAGGATTGCTGGATTACAAAGTAGTTTGTTGTTGTTGAGTTTTTTTGTTCTTTTTTTGTTTTGTTGTTGTTCCTTTTCTTTCTTTTTTTGTTTTGTTCTGTTTTGTTGAGAAACTTCAACACTATTTTCCATAGTGGGTACAATTTACATTCCCACCAACAGTGTATAAGTGCTCCGATTTCTATGTCTTCACCATATCTTTTTTGTTTTGTTTTGTTTTAAAATTTTTATTTGTTTATTTGACAGAGAGAGAGATCACAAATAGGCAGAGAAGCAGGCAGAGAAAGAGGGTGAAACAGGCTCCCTGCTGAGCGGAAAGCCCGATGTGGGACGTGATCCCAGGACCCTGAGATTGTGATATGATAACTCATTACAGGATTTTTGTCCTTTTAAAAATTTGATTTAATTTAATATTAATTCCAGTATAGTTAATATAGTTCTATATTAGTATTAGGTGTACAATATAGTGATTCAATAGTTCCATACATCACCCAGGGCTTGTCATGCAAAGACACTCCTAAATCCCCACCATCTACCTCATTCATCTCCCTACCCCTCTCTTAATGATCAGTTTATTTTCTATAGTTAAGAGTCTGTTTTTTGGTTACTCTCTGTTTCTCTCTTTTACCTTTGCTCATTTGTTTCTTAAAATCCACATGAGTGAAATCATATGGTATTTGTTTTTCCCTGACCAACTTCTTTCATTTAGTAATATACACTTTAGCTCTTTCCATGTCATTGCAAATGGCAAGATTTTATTCTTTGTTTTAATGTCTGAATGATCTATCTATCTACCTACCTATCTATCCTTCTATCATCTATCTATACCACTTTTTTTTTATCCTTTCATCTATCAAGGGACTCTTGGACTGCTTCCATAATTTGGTCACTGTAAATAATGTTGCTTTAAATATCAAGATGCATACATCCCTTTGAATTACTGTTTTTGTATTTTTTGTGTAAATATCCAGTAGTGTGATTCCCAGATCATAGTGTAGTTCTATTTTTAACTTTTGAGGAACTTCTATACTGTTTTCCACAGTGGCTACACCAGTTTTCACACAGATGATATGAAAATACTAACAACTGACTGAATCAGTTGATATTTATAGAATATTCCACTCATATATAGAAGAATATAGATTCTCTTCAAGCGAACACAACATATCACCTAAACATATATTCACCAAAATGTTCATATAGTGGTAATGCAGGCTATATTCTGTGTAACATAACATACATTCTTAGGTTTCAAAATTTAAAATACTTGAAAGTATTCAAATATATTCCATGTCATAATTGAATTAAATGAGAGAGAAAGAGAGACTAACATTACTGGTAACTAATATGATATAGATGATAAATGGTTAGGAGCTTACAGAAATGTGTGAATAAGGAGGAATAAAGTTGTCGAAAGAAGGAGGAAATATAATTTATTCTGATCTTGATGAATATGTATATTTTAGATTACATGCTTTCTACTTTCTATTCCAATTCATGATCCAGTTTCATATTATCATTATGAAATCTCAAATTGAATCTTGTATATTTCTTGCCTACAAATGCTTGATAATGCCCTACTTTCAGATCCATATATTCTGAGTTCCTTAGCATAGAAGACAATACATTTCCAATATCCTTCCTGAGTCAAATTTATCTCTATCACCTCTCTCCTCTCTGTGGACAGTATTTTCTCACCAGGGTCTTGACCAGTCATACAGAATCTGAATCCTGAGGGAGTGATTACACAATACAAACCACCTGGATATAATTTGAACTTAGAAGAACCAGAAAGAAAGAACAAATGTTGGCCAATGAAAAAAAGAAACAGTCTTCAAAAGACCAAGTTAAAGTAGATTTTAAAAACCTTCAGGAAGGAGATGAATCCAAGATTAGTGACTAGAAAGAGACAAAGTTAAGAATGAATCTCAGGAAAGAATAATAAAAAGATGGTAAAGGATAATTGCCAAGAGTGGTGTTGAAACATTCTGAATTGGGCAGAGACTCTGACATCATGGGTCTACTGCTTCAGATCTTGGGAAAACAAACTTAACTCAGTATAAATGATAGTACATCTCCCCAACACTTACATTCTAACCATCAGGTCATAAAGTAATAACCCCAAGAGCTAATACCTAACCAGTGTCAAACTTCAGCTTTCAGAGACAAATAAATAATAAAAATTATTTAAGGAAAATTAAATAAAAAAATTTAATAAGCTTCTTCCACCGATTGGATTACACAAGTACTTTATATATATTCTTTATAAATAGTTCCTTGCCATCTACCTGTCTTTCCTTTAGAACCTCCCTTAGTCATAAAGACATTTGAGATTTTAACCTCTACTCTAATCAGATGGGAATATTTTGTAATCCTCAGATCCTAAATCAATATTTGATGACATTTCTTTTGCTCAAACAATGTGAGGCTTGGAATGTCTCTCCTTCTTCTCTCTCTTCATTGAATATATTCTAAGACTCTGTTAAAGGCTTTGTCTTCTGTGATTAACTTTAACATTTAGGTAAAATAAAACATTGCTCCCTGCATACTTTCCTAACACTTTCTACTTTTTTCCATTAGAGCCATGGCCACATGTTAGTGGTTCACATACATGGCTCCCACATTCTGCAGTAAAATCTATCATGTTAGAATCTACTTCTCTTTCTATTACAAAATAATAGTACATAATAGGCATTTAGAATCCCAGTCTATGTTGAGAGGCCATATGCACTACTAATGGTTTAGGGGTTAATGAGTCAGGGGATGAGATTCCTTTCTCCTAGGACAGTCCAAGGTGTATTTTAGCGAACTGATAAGCACTGTGACTTGTTCAGAAGTGGGGAAACTGCACCCAAACCTGTGGCACCATGGGATTCGATACTACTGCCAAGTGATCACCATCTGCTCTCACCATCAGGAAGTGACCGTGATAAGAGGTACAGAGACCATAAAGCCTGCAAATCTACTGTTAGGATTGACTCGCCGTGTCTGCACTGTAGTGTCTTCCTCCAAGACAAATAAGAGGGGAAAAGTGGTGGATACTGCACAAAAGGAGACAGAATGATCTCCCATGTACACATGAGGACAAGCCCTGGTGATATTCATGAACAAAGGCCTATTTAAGAATATAGTGCTCCTACATAATAGTTGAGACAGGAGCTACATAAATACCAGATGTGTTGTTATTGTGCTATAAGTATGTGTAGATATCAACACACAATATGCAAACACACACATGCATGTTTACATATGCATATATACGTATGCATGCATGTGTGAGACTAATAGTTTATTGTTTAGTTAAAATTTTTCAGTGTTGGGGCACCTGGGTGGCTCAGTCATTAACGGCCTGCCTTCAGCTCAGGTCGTGATCCTGGAATCCCCAGATTGGGATAGAGTCTCACATCCGGGCTCCCTGCTCGGCAGGGAGGCATGCTTCTCTCTCACTCCCCCTGCTTGTGTTCCCTCTCTAGCTGTGTTTCTCTCTGTCAAATAAATAAATAAAATCTTTAAAAAAAAAAAAAGAAAGTTTCGGTATTATTTCCTACTGTGCTAGATGGGATACAATCAGGAATATAAATGATGATTTTGCATAGATTCGCTAGAGGAAGAATGATTGTTTTAGTAAGAGCTTTCTAGTACTATACCACTCAGATATCAGTTTATGTCAAAATAGCATATATAAGGAAGAATTTGTCCTTAAAATAGTTGTAAATCACCTATCCACCTATAGACTAACCCTTATGACTTTTCAAACACATAAAAAGTTCTAGCTCTCAAATTTTGAAAAGAAATCTGTTTAGGCATTTTAGTTTATTTAATGTTCAGCAAACTAACTAGTTTACTTCAAAATGTCTATTCATATCAAGAGCAAAGTTAAAATGTCCATGAATTTAGAAAGCAAAACAGTTTTAAGTGAACAATTGTCTATATATGTGTGTATATGTTTCTATACATGTATATGTGCAACTCACAGGTACACATGAATTTATATATATGTATATGTATATATATATATATATATATGACTAATAAATATTGTAAGGATCTGGTGGTGAAGGTATCATTCAATACACAAAAGATAAAAAGGAGCTCTGTAAGAAAAGGTTTCTGAGGATGTACAAAGAAATAACCACAAGGTACATGTGCTTAAGCAGAGGAACACAGGACAAAAAAGAGGCAGATGTAAATAGTTCTGGATGTGTGGAAGTAGGAAATTGAAGGAGATATTACCATATTTTTCTCTGTGCAGTAAGAAATAAGATGGTTTTTCTGTTGAGAGCAGGGAACCATTGCTGTGTTCCCGTTTTTAAAAATGTGGGAAGGACTAGTATTTTTAATGTAGTGAATAAATCATCAAAAAGAAGCTTGGAGTATAGTTACAGCAAGGGCTTATGACTAGAAAGGAATGTTGGTAACAAAAATAAGATGCCTAAAGGACCATTTGAATTCAGAAAAGCAATGAACTGAAACTTTCACTGATGTTCAGAAATGACCATAGCCAGGAAAGCAAGTCTTACTCAGAGAGTGTGATACCTGAATTAGTGACTGCATAGTAGAAATAATCTACATTGTAACAAAATTCTGCATGTGGAAGTAGGGATATGAGAGGGTAATTGAGGACAAGGTCTCTAGAGATGAGGACATTAAGTGTAGAGAGTGCACGTTTACACTGGTGTCATCAAGGATGACAATGACAGGATTTGGGTAGAGATAGTGATAAAGTCATAAAAATTGTTGACAAATAATAGGCAATGTATTGAATTTCTTTGTTCTCAATGACAGTAAGAAGGTAGTGAGGAATATATAATGAAATACCATGGATCTGAAATGAGTTGGCGTGTGTGTGTGTGTGTGTGTGTGTGTGTGTGTGTGTGTGTGTGTTTTAGTGTTATAAGAGAGTGGAGGACTTATTGCTAGGACTAATTCTGAGAAGTATGGGGCACAGACACTGCCTCACTATCTAGGTGTATGGGGTGTGGGAAAATAACCAGCTGGCATTCAATGGGTACTGAGAGTCAAGTTTTAATTATGGCAAAGAACTGAAGAAGTTGATAATAGGGTTGGAAAATAATCATTTTTAAATGATTCCAGATTGATAGTTCTTGAGGAAAGTTTCAGAAGTGAGGGCGTGGTAGAGAGCTGGGTCCAGGAAAAGCAAGTGCCAACATTGGGGAAAATAGCACAAGATAAAAAGTCGTGAAGCCTTATGCATGAAGCACTGGCCAGTTTAAACAGAAAGCAAAACAATGATGGATGGAGAATCTCTTTAGCAGTGTGATATTCTAGCATATAATGTGATAGTCTGACTCAGAAGGAATTGCTATAGTCCCAACAGTTTCCAACTCTGTCTACCTGATATACTGCAGAGGTGAAGATGGTTAGAGAAACTACCACCATAATAAACTCATACATTGTCATTTTATTTATGTATCAGTCTTCCCTAAGTCTTTTTAGTGTGACTCATTGTAAGAACATAATAAGTTTTTAATATATTAACACAATTGATTTTCTGCATCTGCAAATCTAATGTCCGGTCTTAAAATCAGTATGTTTTCATCAAGGTCATTACATTTATGGAATGCAGATCCTTGTAGCCAGACAGCCTACTTTGGGGGTAAAAAAAATCACATTATTTTATTATACCTTTTCAACTGCAACATATATCTGAACACAGATTTATATCATATATGAAGAAAAATAATTAACCCATTATTCAGTATCATAATGAGACAGGTTATTCCCACTCTCTACCAAAAGCTTATATCTTAATTTTCTGAACTGTTTAAAAGTACTCAAACAATTGCCTATTTTTCACACAACTATATATTCCTGCCAACTATCATTAATCTTTCTAAAGTAGAATTCAATTATATAAGGAAAATGGGGAAGATAGCCACTTAATTTCTTTGACTGTTCTTCTTTTAAAAAAAAGACTTTATTTATTTATTTGAAAGCCAGAGAGTGAAAGCCTGTGTTGAGGGGGGAGGGACAGGAGGCAAGGGAGAAGTAGATTCCCTGCTCAGCAGGGAGCCTGCCATATGGTTCAATCCCAGGACCATGGGATAATGACCTGAGCTGAAGGTAAATGCTTAACAAACTAAGCCACCCAGGTACCCCCTCCTTGACTGTTCTTTTTGTTCATATTGCCGACCTGTCTTTTTCTAGACCAGTTTCTATATTAACTAGGTATCCTGTTAGGTCAAACATCTGAACTTGAGTTCCTGAGCTGGTGGTGGTCAGTTCTCTCCACCTTCTGGAGATCCTACAGATGACGCACTTCAGTTTCTGATTTCATGTTCAATAATGACTTTCCAACATTTTTAACAAAGAAAAGTCATCTTAAAAAAAGATCCTTGGGCGCCTGGGTGGCTCAGTGGGTTAAAGCCTCTGCCTTCCACTCAGGTCATGATCTCAGGGTCCTGGGATCGAGGCTCGCGTTGGGCTCTCTGCTTGGCAGGGTGCCTGCTTCCTCCCTCTCTCTCTGCCTGCCTCTCTGCCTCTCTGTGATCTCTCTCTCTCTGTCAAATAAATAAATAACATCTTAAAAAAAAGAGAGAGGAAAAAAAAAGAACCTTTACTTTAGTAACAATCTTTAATTTTTATCTCCTCACACAAATAGTGAAACCCATGCCCTTCATTCAAACAAGCTTTTATTTAAATAGATTTTCTTCTCTTCTCGGATTTGAATTTAGCTGGTGACTTGAGAGTTGAACAGCTGTGAACTTAAATTTCCATAAGACTGTATGTTTTAAAAAAAGAAGATTAAAATACTTCACTTTTCTTTTCAGGTCCAACACAAACATGAACACTTAAATCTAAGCCATTTGGCTAAAAGAAAGGAGATAGAATTCTTGTCTTTTGCCTTGCAACCTTTCATGTCTCTCTCCCCTTTCCTGTCACAACTCTCTCTCTCTCTCTCTCTCTCTCTCTCTCTCTCTCAGTCTCTCTCTCTCCCCTATGGTCCTCAAAAGGAGCCCAAACTTAATTTTTATGGGGATTTATGGAAACACATGTAATGAAAATAGCATTGTGTGTTTGACATTAAGGCCTTTCTAGATTTGACTATCTCTGTCAACAGCTTTTAAGAATCCTTCATTTAAAGCAGTCTAGATACTAATCTTTATTGGATAAAGATCAAAACCTCCACAAAAGGAAAAATAAATAAATAAAAATGTCCTGCTACTGTAGTTAACACTTTGGAATAGAGATCCAGGATACTTTGGGTTTATTTCAAAGACTCTAGCAGAACTCATATGCACTTATTCATATTTGAACCACACGTTTAGTACTTTTTCCTTTGTGTAAGGCTTGTACTAATTCACATGAAGGATCCGAAGACTTTGTCTCCAGTATATTTAAATAAAATATACGTACTCTTTTGTATGGTATGTAAGGATACAAAATCAGTGAATGCTATCTTTCGGTAATCTGTTGAGAAGGAAAGGATAAAAAGGGATGAGATCTTTTTTCTCTGACTTCATAGCATGTGTAACCATGCTTCCCTGCTAGGTCTGTTTTCATGCAGATGTAAAACAAACAAACAAACAAAGAAAAGCACAAGTGTTTAGGTACCCTGGACCTCAAATTAGAGAAGAATGCAAGTAGTTATTTAAGGATAATAACCTACATTAACAGCATCCAGTCTGCCAAATATATAGGGTAGGTTTAACAAAGCAGTGCTGACTCAGGTGTGGTGTCAAGTTCAATAGGCCAGATAAGTCAAACAATGATAGGTGTCATTAAGGAAAAAAAAAAGATATTCAAAATTCTGTACATATTTCATTAGATATCACATTTTAAGAACATTTTCTATGTAAAATAGTCACTGTTAAATTTTCTCCAGAAGAAAAAGCATGTAATGAATGTTAATTTTTATTAAACATTTTGAAATTCAATTCCGATTATGATTAATATTAAAATTCTATGGAAACCCATTCACTCTTTCAGCCAGTATTTATTGATCACTTACTGGATTCACTCAACAAACGTCTTTTGAGTGCCATCACTGTGACAGACATATTCACAGATACTGAGGGTACAAAAATGAAATGTTGGTTCTCAGGTCCTAGGAATTTGGAAATGAGTAACATATCATTTTTTTCCTTTAGAAAGATGCTCAAAAGCCAGAGGTAGAAGTATCTGTAACTCATTTTGATACATCACAATAACACAAACAATAGTAATTAACGTAAAGGTTATTAGTTTTAAGAGGAAAAATCAACTAATTGAAATACAGCCATAAAATTGGCCATATAGTTTTATAGATGTTATTAAGAATTTCAAGATTTATCTCCAAGAAAACAAACTATTTTAAATATCAACAGCGGCATATATGTACACTAGATTTCTCAAAGTTTAATCAGTTTTTACTAGGTCAACCATTAAATCTCAGCATCACTGGGGCAGAGATCATTTCATTCACTAGAATATACCTAAGACTTAGCATAGTGCCTGATATATAAATACTCAGTAATTAATGACTAAATGAATGAATGATGAATACCACAATTTTAACTTAACTCAGTTTATTTAACAGGCATATTTTAGCATCATAAAGTTTGCTTATATGTACATATCAATTTATTATTTTATCATCATCAACTATCCACCAGCTACTGCATTAATATGATGGCTTTATGGGATGCCTGGGTGGCTCAGTCATTAAGCATCTGCCTTCTGCTCAGGTCATGATCCTGGATTCTACCCATCCAGTCCTGCATCAGGCTCCCTGCTTGGCGGAAGCCTGCTTCTCCCTTTCTCACTCCCCCTGCTTGTGTTCCCTCTCTAGCTGTGTTTCTCTCTGTAAAATAAATAAATAAAATATTTAAATATATATATATATATTTATGATGGATTTATGTTGCACACTTTCTAAGTCTTAATCGATAGTCATTCTACCTATTCTTCCTGACTAAAACGTGCCAGTTCTGTTTAAAAGAGTTATGTGCCCAACCCCAAGGGTTAATAATGATTTTCTAAGTCTACAGATTTCATTCTTCCTTTCTCGATATCCACTTTTGCTACTAGAAGTGACTGTCTTACTCATTTCTTGCTGTTGAGACTAAAATGAAGTTTCTTAAAAAAAACAAGCAATCAAACAAGGAAAAACCTTGGAATTATGTTTCCTTTTTGTTTAAAAAAATAACAGAAAGAAAGACAACCAACTGAGGAAAAACCCATTTTTTTTATCAATCTCATCCATGATTATTTGCTTTGAATTCAGTCATGAAGTCTGGAGGTGTTGAAGCCATCTGGTAACTGTATTTCAATACACCTCTAACCAAAAAACCAACCAGCTGCCAACAAGAGAACTAGAACATTCTTGGCAAAATTATTGAGTGATACCAGCTCTGAATTGCCAACCTTTGGACCTCTTTTTATTTAAGATCCTTAAATGCCATTATTACTTGTCACTATGTGAGGTTTTCTACTAGTTGCACTATGTGAGGTTTTCTACCAGTTGCATCCAAAAGTCTTCGTAGCAAAATTTTGCCTTGGCATTTTATGAATAATATACCTAAACCCATCCATCATAGCTTTAACATTATCACCCATTTCATCATCATCAAACTTCTTTGATTTGAAACAAATTTTATATTTTTTTCTTTAAGTTTGTAAATTGATTCTACTTAGGTATATCCACTGCAGTTTATTTCAACATATGGAATGAAAAATGGAATAAATTAATTAATCTTTAAACTCAGAGTTCAAACCTCAAAGAACATATTTACTTGATTCCTTTTTGATCATAGTTGGAATTTATGTAGTCAATTTTTAGTTTTCTTTCCACTGATCATTTTTTCAGTATTTTTAATATGATGTCAAAAGATTTGGGGGATTACAAATGTTGATGTGTTTTAAATGCTGGAGTTCCTGAAACCAGAATTGCACTGTATATTAGCTAACTAGAATTTAAGTAAAAATTTTGAAAGAAAAAACAAAATAGAATAAATATAAATAAATCAATAATCAATCAATAAATAACTCTGGAACTAAAAAAAAACTGGTATGGCAAATTTGTCATCATTACTTTGTAAATGATATCAAATCGTTGACTAAATTAATGTTTTTCTAATTTGATTTGATTAACAATTTGTCAAGTTCTATAAAATATTCCACAAGGACTTAAAGGATCAGATTTTACTGCATGGACAACAGAGAAAAAGGTAATATGACCAGAAAGGCACTTTGGAGCAATTCGCCCACCAGCCAAGAGATGCCAGCAGCCAGCAGAACTTGGGAGGCGAGACAGATTTTTCTCAGAACCTTTGGAGGGAGTATGGATTCAAGGTGTTAACCTTGATACCTAGCGAGATTTTGGATATCTGGCTTCCAGAAACATAAAGGAAAACTTTTCTGTTGCTTTAAGCCTGTTAGAGTTTGTTATAGGAGTTTGCTAGAGGAACCACAGAAAATGAATACAATGTCTTTTTTATTATTTCCATTATTTTTCTATATAAGCACAAACTGCAATGTGACTAATTAAGAATCTTTTCTTCTCATAATTTCTATTGATTTTCCTGAATATGCTCGTGAACAATCATCATTGGCAAAGAGTGCTATTTTTCTTCCTTGTTTCCTATTGTGGTACTTTTTTTTTTTTTTTTTTTTTGCTCTTACATATATTGCATAGATTCTCAATACAATATCAAAAGAATGACAAGGTTGTGTTCTAATTTATCTACATCTTGTTTGAAAAAGGATAATTGGTGCTTACACATAAATAGAATGATTTCCTATCTCCTTAATGTATATGTATTTTTTATACATCTTTAGAAATAACATGGGCCTCTATAGTATTTCACAGCATAACAGGTGTAGAATGATATTAGATGATGATTCAATTTATAGTGTAATACCTGGAAATGCATATGTCTTACCTGATATCTTAAGTTAATAATTTCCCAGTGCTTATCATCACATGAATTTATATATTGAGCTTTTATTGTTATTATTATTTTTTTTAAGATCACTTTGCTACTGAAGATTTACCCACCACTTGCCTAAGACAGTTGCCAACTCAAATCTTTGGGTCTCTTTTCTAAGATCCTGGAAATAGCTGTGTCTAATAATAAAAACTATAGAGTTACAAACTCAAAAGAAAAAATTTCTTTTTTTTAAGACTATTTCTTATTTATTTATTTGACAGAGAGAGAGAGAGAGCCCACGAGAGCACGGCACAAGTAGCCAGAGAGGCAGGCAGAGACAGGAGGAAGCAGGCTCCCTGCTGAGCGGAGGCCCACATCGCATCTGGCTCTTGATCCCAGGACCCTGAGATCATGGCCTGAGCCAAAGGCAGAGGCTTTAACCCACTGAGCCACTCAGGCCCAAGAAAAAATTTCCATGCACTGAGAAGGCAAATAAATGTCACAAAATCTTTTTATTTTTTTGAAAAATGACTTAAACATGATGGTGCCAAATTGTTCCAAAATAAAGAATTTTAAAAGTAGAAAATGATATACTTGGGTCAATATTGGATGTATTGAAGTATTGCCTAAGTTTTCCCTCGGTAAGAGGAAAAGAACTGAGTTTAGAGAAGTTGTTGAATGATACAGACCCATTCTCTGCTCCAACACATGGCATTTAAGAGTGATGGCAATTTGATTGGAAGTTACTCCAGATAATTAAAATTGAATCTTGGGAACCACTGAAAAATCCTTGCACAGATTTGGAAAGGAAGCATGAAACCACAAAACATAAAGGTAATATGGATGTCTGAGCAATGGGCCCGTGAGATATGATCAGAAGACACTTCTCTAGGTGTTCTTCACAACCTAAATCCCTGACTTGGCTTCACCAACTCTACAAGATGAGAAACCCCTAAAACATTGCTGGGATGAATTTCTTCCAGTTGGGTTGATGGAGATAAGAGAATTAGAGAAAGAAATATTAGAACATTTCTTTTGGTTGATTGTGATGCAAACAATGTATGAATATTAAACATGTCTTTTTCTTCACTAATAGTACCAAATCTTTTGAGTAATACTTTAATGTATCAAGTTGTTTGGTCTTTATCTAAATTTATAAATGATATTTAACTCTTGTTTTTTCTGGCTGTTTTTCTACTATTTTTATGAACATATATGTTTGGAATAGCTTATGGAATACAAAGATTATTCTTTTTATATTTGTGACCATTCTGTAGGAAATCCATTGGCATCTGTCTTTAAAAAAGTTGTTTTAGTAACTACTCCGGTATTCTCTTATGTTTCTTTGGAATTTTTTTATTGGCCCATAAAGCTCGTTCTTTCTTTCTCTGCTTCTATCTAAGCTGGTTCTTAAAATGTAGTCTACTTTCACATTAGGTTTCCTGGTACCTATGGGCATCATTGGTTGACTCTGAGTCTATTGCCAACACCTAACATTTCTTTCAGATAGGCTTCTAAGTGGTTTTTACAAGTCATAGTTATGCATTTAAACCTTTAGTGTTATATGTAGTAATATACTAAGAATTTTGTTAAAATTCACCTTAATAGATTTTGTCTCATCTTGAATAAGTGATCCTATCCAATAGTAATTGTTGAATATAGCTGAATAAATGAACAAGTGGTTTTTGAAATCTGATTCAGTCTTCCAGTTGATACTATTCCTCCAAGTTGATGAACATGCCATCTTCCAACTTATTATTTGAACTGTTGCATAGAACAGGGCAGAGAAAATTGTTCTGGGAATGTCCCTTAAAACTTCCCTTAATTTTGGTATCAATCCATTAATCAAAGCCTTTTGGTCTCAGTTGTTCAATCGGGAATCAACCCAACATGTTTTATTATATCTAGCTATATTTCTCCTTCCTAAACATAATGTTATTATGAGTTAACTGATCGATAACATTGTTATAATCCAGACCCACTCTATTGCATTTTCTTGATGTATTGGTCTAATAATCCAGGTAAATAAGTTAATTAGAAATTGAAATTCGAAATCACAATTATATCTAAATGTAATTCTATTTGATTTGCTTACTATTATCCTTAAGGTAACGTAATGCTATATACTGTTTGAGATATATACATTCACTATTGCTAATGGATTTTCTTTCTATATATTCTATAGGCCTTAGAGTAATGTTTTATTCTTTAAAGTAAACATTCAATTATATATGTATTATCTGATTTCATAGTAAGAAAGGAAGCATTTCTGGGATATCTGGGTGAGTCATTTGGTTAAGCATCTGCCTTTGGCTCAGGTCAAGATCCCAGAGTCCTGGGATCAAGTCCCTGCATGCACTGGACTCCCTGCTCAGAAAGAAGTCCTTTTCTCCCTCTCTTTCTGCTGCTCCCCTTGCTTGTGTTCTCTCTCTCAGTGTCTCTCTCTCTATAAAATCTTTCGAATCTAGTACTCATACTTTGATAGAAAAATTTATTTTTTCTTCAATCTCTAGTTCAATAAATAGAAAGATGAGAAGCAGTTTTATTCTATTATTTATAAATAGAAACTTAAAAAAACGTAGCCTTTTTGTTATCCACACAGAAGACTATTATTTTGTTTCTTTCCTATTGCTATATTAACATACATATGCATATACACAACTTTATATGCAAATATGTACACATGCATATATACATATATGTGTGTTTATGTGTACATATATATAAAATCTAAACAATTTTGGAAATTTACCTTTAGTCATTCTTATTTCTTTTTATAAATTAATTTAACATTTAATCAGATTGAACTTTTTATTCCCTTGCACTAAAATAATTACCTAGGTTCAGAAGCTTATTGGGTGTGCAAAACATGAAAATAAATGTTTAAAATTTGTAGTTAAAAAAATTGGGGGGGGGCACCTGGGTAGCTCAGTTGGTAAGCCACTGCCTTCAGCTCAGGTCATGGTCCTGGAGTCCCAGGATCAAGTCCCACATTGGACTCCCAGCTCCATGAAGAGTCTGCTTCTCCCTCTGATCTTCTCCTCTATCATGCTCTCTCTCTCTCTCAAATAAATAAAATCTTTAAAAAAATTTATTTCAAAATTTTATCTTGCTATATAGTTCTTAAAATATATTATAAACTATAATCTAGGCATTCCTTAATATTTTAACAAATATTTCAAAATATTTTTTGATAATTATATCATTTTAATTATTAACTTAGTTTATTCTAGATAAATCTCTTAATTCATATTAAGGGGGACTGAGTAACTAGCTTAACACTGTTTCCTAATTCTTATATGTTTTTGCCATTATATCTTGGCTAAAAATGTTTTAAAGAAAGATTTCTATGTTGTCACACTGCATGGCCTTAATTTTATTAATATATTTTACTTAACAAAACAAAATGTATACTAATCTATAAAGCCAATTATCTTTCCATAACTTATACTGTTCTTTAAGTCCTAACAATCTCTTGCTTTGAATTTTGCAAGAGAGGTTATCTGCTGACAAATTATATTTGTTTCTAGATTTGTAATAAATTCACTTTCTTCTTTTAAAGTAAAAAATCATTTTAGCCAGGTTAATCGATTTTAATTTAATTATCTTTATTTAGCTTCTCCCACATTCTTCATTCACATGGGCTTGGTATTGAAGTTCAAAATTATTTATCTTCATAAATTATTATTCTTTTCTTGCTGGTAGCTCATAAGATAATGTCTTTGTCTTTAAAGTTTCAAAAATTGTATATCAGTGTCTAGATGTTGTCTTTTGTTGATTATGTCCATCAATACTATTGAATTTCAGGTTGAATTTATTTTTAATAAAGAAATATATCCATAACATTTTTGAATGTACTGTTTCTCTGGGATCTGTAGCCTTGAAATCAAGAATTATGTCCTTTTTGTATTATTATCTATAGCAACAAACATAGGATCTGAATGATCTGAATATGTCTTTATCTGCATTAATATCTATATTTATCTCTAAGGCATGTCAAACCTCTCTATCTAGCTAGCTCTCAACAAAATTTGTATAAAGCAGTATTCTTGGTTGCATGGGATATACTCCCATTTTCAATAATTCATGCATCTTACAAAATCATCCAGTGCTGCTCACTTTTTTTCTTCCTCTACACATCCTGTAAGCATGAGGTCACCAATGTGGTAGGCCAGCATGACATTTGGGGTTTTGTGTGATGATCAAGATCACTGTGGGCTAAAGTGTGGTACAAATTGGAAGAATTTATCTCAAAGGTACAGTAAGGTCTTCTACCTTACAGAAGATAAGAAACTGCTTCTCATCTTTCTATTTATTGAACTAGAGATTGAAGAAAAAATAAATTTTTCTATCAAAGTATGAGTACTAGATTCGAGAGATTTTATACTCATTTGTGCCAACATATAAGTTTATTACAGAATTACTATCTGGTTAAGCTTATGATAATCACTGCCGTCTTACAAAGTCTTTTGCATTAGCTAAATTGGAATATTAAATAGTATTTTGCTGTAAGTCACAACTTCTGCATCTTTCAAGTTTTGATCATAGACATAAAATGTGTGACATCTCCCACCACTGAAATTTGATTTTTCTTTTCATTAATTGAGTGTGGAACAGGGATTACTTTGGAGACTCTCCCATTTGGTCTTTCCTATCATACTACTTATTCTAAGGAACATATCCAATATAAGGATTTTGCTGGTTGCTATATATTTCCCACTTATATACTCTGAAATTGAAGAGGGGTGAAATGGTTAATTTGAAGTACTGTAGGTCAAAGTAGTTTAAGGGTCTTTTCTCTTTGGTGGCCACACTTCCTTTATAACTTCATACAGAAATTCTAGATTTCAAGATATGTACTACAAAGCTATAATAATCAAAACAGTATGTACTGGCACAGAAATATGACATAAATCAATAGAATAGAATAGTGAGCCCAGAAAGAAACTTACATTTTGGTTGTCAGTTAATCTATGACAAATGAGGAAAGAATATACAGGGGGAAAGAAAATCTGTTCAACAAATGGTGCTGGGAAAACTGGACAGCTATATGCAAAAGAATGAAACTGGACCATTTTCAATAACACTGTAACAAAAATAAGCTCAAAATGGATTAAAGACCTAAATGTGAGATCTGAATCCATAAAACTCCTAAAAGAAAACATAGGCAATAAACCCTTAGACCTTAGCCATCACAATATTTCTCTGGGTGTCACTCCAGACAGAGGAAACAAAAGCAAAAATACACAATTGGTACTATATTAAACTAAAAATATTTTGCACAGTGAAGGAAACCATTGACAAAATGAAAAGGCAACCTACTAAGTGGAAGAAGATATTTGTAAATGTTATATTGAATAGGAAGTTAAGATCCAAAAAATATAAGGGACTTATACATCAACATCTAAAAATAAAACAAAACAAAACAAAAACAAAAAATCAATTTAAAACTGGG
Source organism: Spilogale gracilis (assembly GCA_004023965.1). Taxonomy (NCBI): domain Eukaryota; kingdom Metazoa; phylum Chordata; class Mammalia; order Carnivora; family Mephitidae; genus Spilogale; species Spilogale gracilis. The sequence continues at coordinate 10,467 of PITA01001659.1, read as the reverse complement.
CAGAGGATCTGAGTAGACAGTTTTCCAAAGAAGATGTACAGATGGCCACCAGATGCATGAAAAGATGCTCAACATCACTCATCATCAGGGGAATGGAAATCAAAACCACAATGAGATACCATCTCACCCTTGTGAAAATGATTATTTCCAAAAAGACAAGAACTAACAAGTGTTGGTGAGAATGTGGAGAAAAAGAACTTTTTGTTTACTGTTGGTATAAATGTAAATTGATACAGCCACTATGAAAAACAGTATAGACTTTCCTCAAAAAATTAAAAGTAGAAATACCATACAATTCAGCAATCACACTCCTGGATTTTACCCAAGGAAAATTAAAACACTTATTAGAAACTATTATGGACACCCTTATGTTTATTGAAACATTATTTACAATAACCAAAATAAGAAGCATTCTAATGTACGTGGATAGATGAATGGTAAAGATGTGATATATATAAAGAATATGGACTATTAACAACCATAAAAAATGGGAGATCTTGCCATTCATGACAACATGGATGGACCTAGAGAGTACAATGCTAAGTGTGATGCATAATGTATTGCATTGCAATGCAAGTGTAATGCATAAATCAGACAAATAAAGAAAATTACCCTATGATTTCACTTAAATGTGAAATACAAAAACAAAACACATGAATAAACAAAAAACAAATAAACCCAAGTATAGAAAACAAACCGGTGGTTTTTATAGGAGAGGGTTTGGGGTGGTGTAGTCGAAATAAATGAAGGGAATTCAGAGGTACAATCTTAACAATTATAAAATAAATAGCCACTAAGATTAAAAGGATCAAAAGTATAGCATAGGGAATATAATCAATAAATAAAACTGCAATAACTGTATATAGTGACAAATGGTCACTACACTTATGGCGAACATTTTATAATTTATATAATTGTCAGATCACAATGTTGTACATCTGAAACCAATACATGTTCATTAAGATGAAATTAAAACAAATAAAAATAAAATAATTTTGTATAGTTTCATGGCCTTGAATATAACCCATTTGAAATATATCCTGCTGGATTCATTGCTGATTTCATATTCATATATCCAACAACTGAACACCAGCATAGGGATGATTTAATAACTTCTCAAGTTTAACTTGTCCAACTTTCTTCAGGTGTACCATTTCCCATTTGAGATAATAGCAACTCCTTCCAACAATTTCCTTAGGTCAGAAACATTGGTATCATCTTTGATTACTTTCACTATGTCCTATCAGGAAATCCTGTTTATTTTAATCTTCAGAATACCCTGAACCTTACTTTACCACATCCACAGTCATCACCATGGTCCAAACCACATAACATCATACCTGGATAATTACAATGACCTAAATGATTTCCCTAGCTCTACTTTTATTCCCTGCCCCCAGCCCCGAAACAATGTCTCTGAATGACTCACACCCAGATGTATCTAAAGGCAACAGAGTTCAGATTACATCTCTATTCAGATCAAACTCCAAAACTCTCCTATATCATTTAGAACTTTAACCCTTATCTGACCTTGTCCCCAACTACTCTTCCTGTAACAGCACTGGTGCAGCTGGATTGGCTTTCTTAACTCTTTTTTTTTTAATTAACATATTATTTGTTTCAGGGATACAGGTCTCTGATTCATCAGTCTTTCACAATACACAGCACTCACCATAACACATACCCTCCCCAGTGTCCATCATCCCGCCCCTCCAGACCCTCCCCCACCTCCATTCCAGCAACCCTCAATTTGTTTCCTGAGATTAAGAGTCTCTTATGGTTTGTCTCCCTCTCTGGTTTTATCTTGTTTCATTTTTTCCTCTCCTTATGGTCCTCTGTCTTGTTTCTCAAATTCCACATATCAGCGAGATCATCTAATAATTATCTTTCTCTGACTTATTTCGCTTAGCATAATAGCATCTAGTTCCATTTACATCGTTGTGAATGGCAAGATTTCATTTTTTATGGTTGCATAATATTCCATTTTATATATATATATATTGGGCACCTAGGTGGCTCAGTGGGTTAAAGTTTCTGCCTTCAGGATCTCAGGGTCCTGGGATCAAGGCCCACATCTGGCTCTCTGTTCAGCAAGGAGCCAGCTTCCTCCTCTCGCTGCTTGCCTCCCTGCCTACTTATGATCACTCTCTGTTGAATAAATAAATAAAATCTTTAAAATATATATATACCACATCTTTTTTATCATACTCCTTTTTTAAAAGATTTTATTTATTTATTTGACAGAGAGAAACACAGCTAAAGAGGAAAAACAGGCAGGGGGAGTGAGAGAGGGAAAAGCAGCCTTCCCACCAAGCAGGCATCCCCATGCAGGGCTCCATTCCCAGACATCAGGATTATGACCTGAGCTGAAGGCAGTCAATTAACCAACTGAGCCACTCAGGCACCCCTATCTTACTCTTAATACACAGCAGGGAAGGCCACACCTTAGGGTCTTTGCATTGGCTTACCTCTAGCACATAATTCTTTATCTGCAGATTACCATATGAATAGCTCCCTGATCACCCTTGTTAAAATTGAACACCCCTTCTTGATTCACAGCATTGCCAATATCCCTACCTTTCTCTATTACTTTAAATCACTCTTAGATTTCTAAATTACAATAATTGTTTTGTTTTCTAAATTTGGTATCCATTTACTTTTTTTCTTTTATTGTCCTAGTAACTTGCAATCAGGGATTTCTTTTCCTTCTGTATTCTTCACCACTATATATGCTAGGTACAAAGCACAACTAGAGATACTAGGCAATTGATACTTGTTTGTTAAATGAATGATCAAACTATTGAATGAATAAAAATTATATGTTGGACTGCCTGTATATCTAAGCGCTAGGAGACCAAAGATTAGTTAAACTACTAAATATTCCAATGTATTGGACCATTCTGATTTCCATGCTGCTCCTTTGCTTCTCATAGTACTTGTGCCTCCATTTTGGTGCAGCCACTCCAGAATTTGTCCAATCCCCCTGAAAACCATGAGCTCATTTCAAACATAGCATTGGGCAGCACCATCCTAGCTGACAAATACCGCCACTAATTACTATTCAAATGAGCTCCTCCCTTCACTAATCTATTTCTCAGAGCCTTGGGTCTGCTGGGCTTTCATGAAGGATATAGTGAATCAATGGGCTAGTCACTAATGACATAGTCACTTCAGCATTTCATTTTCTGCTGATTATGTGAAGTTCTTTACCAATATTATTTTTAAAATGCTCACATCTCAACTAGATTTAGTATGAGACACCACTGAGTGAACAATTATGAACAAACAATTGTTACTATCCCCAGCTGCTTGAGCTAACATATTGAATCCAAAAGCTCAGAAAAATTTACCCATTTTGATGGATTCAGGCTGAATCAAAATTCCATTCTTTTTGTCAAACATCCTCAGTCTCTTCCCGTATCTAAAAGCAAGTTTTTTTTTTTTTTTCCTGAATAAAGTTACTAAAGTTCTAAAATTCTTTTAGTGAGTCATTTTCTTCTCTAATATCTGGCCTATCTATTGGCATTTAACAAGTTTCTCCCCTCCACAACTGAAGGGCTTGTTCATGAATCCTTAAAGGATTTATGTCAGTGTGCTTTTAGACGGTAAGTCCCTCAGGAAAAGATGTTATAACATTGTACCAGAGATGAACTAACAGTTCATTAAACCTATTGTCTGTTTTCTGACTGCACAGCTAAATAAATTTTCCTATCCCTCTTGCATATACATGTGACATGCTACTAATTTTCCTCAGTAGTATGTGAGTAGAATGGATGTGTCACATCTCGTGTGCTTTCTCTACTCCCTCATTTCTGTGTCTCACTGCCAGCTGGATAGCAATGCCTAGAATAAACTCAAGAGACATGCTTTATAACACAAAACCTAAAACATGTGGCAAGGGCTTAACATACAGGAAACAAGAAATAATAAAACTGTTATCAGAGGCTAAAGAGATGGTCCATATTACGTAATGGCTAACATTTGGTAAAACGCTTGCCTTCAGTTTCCTTGGGGAAGATCACGTCTACTGAACTGACAGCTGTGGGAAGGAGATTGAGAAGAATCAAAGTGTTAGTGTATTTTGGCTACTATCTGTAAGGACCTCTTTAGAAGTCCAAGCCACCATCTTGTTTACTCAGAAAAACAACTCTAGGAGATATGGGCAAACAGCCCCTGGAAAACAAAGGCCAGCCAGGTTGGGAGAGATACCCAATCAGTTAACCCCCTTAACCTCCCCTCCTGGGAGGTATGGAGATGCAAAGTAAGAACAGGTGGCTCTTATGGGTACTTAGGACCAAGCAGGAATGCCCAATCAGTTAATCCCCTTAACCTCCCGGATGGACCCTGACCAATGGAGATCCCCTGATAAACCACTCTGTGGGGATTATTAATTTAACAGTTTAAATGTATTCATCATCACAGCAGAGTGAAAGAATTAACTCAGGCAAGCTACGGTGAATTGGGTCAGCTCAGGGTGCAGTTTTCCCCTATAAAGGGTAGCCTATGAGAATAGGCATGGCCACTCTCTCTCTTGGGAAACAACCCTGGCCCCAGGCCAGTATAATTCTCGATGGTTGGCATGAAATAAAGCTTTGCTTGACTTTCACTATCAGCCTCTTTCCTTTGACCATGGACCCTTATCACTATCGTTTCTTTTTGTCAAGTAATTATAAGAAATAAACACATCCAGGAGGGAATTGGCCAGTTTGCAAGCAAGGATAGGAAGAGAAAATTTCTGGAAATTCAGAGCTTGAGAGGGTGTAAAAGCTAACAGCTTCTGACCTCCGAACAGTGGGTATTATGATGAAAAAACCTTGAGCAACAAAATCACACTAAAACACAACAATGTACAGGAAAAGTCCTTTCTATGATGAAATAACATGGCTTCTTCTTTTTTTTTGCTTTTTTCTTAAACAACTAGAAAACTGAAGAAAATATATGAAAGAAAGAGAAAAGAGATGAAAGAAAGAGTGAAACAGATAAATCAAGAAAGGAAGAAAGAAAGAGAGAGGAAGGAATGAAGATACAAAGACTATATAGCCCTCTAAATAGATGCAGAACATTTTTGTCTTACAAAACTCAACACATAGTAATGGGGAAAAGAAAAAGAAAAGAGAAAAATCTAACCAATCTAGAAATAAAAGAGAAGTTCCTCAAAATAATGAAGGTAAGAAAGAAAGAGAAAGAGAGGAAGGAAGGAAGGAAGGAAGGAAGGAAGGAAGGAAGGAGGAAGGGAAGAAGAAAGAGAAAGAAAACAGGGCTGCCAAGTGGCTCCTCTTGTTAAGCATCTGCCTTTGGCTTGGGTCATGATTTGAAGCTCCTGTAATCAAGCCCCAGGTGGGCTCCCTGCTCAGCAGAGAGTCTGCTTCTCCCTCTCCCTTTGCCCATTCCCATTACTCATGTACAGTATCTCTCTGCTTTCTCTCTCTCAAATAAATAACATCTTTAAAAATAAAGAAAACTAGCTAACAGTATATTTCATGATAAAAGACTAAATGTTTGCTTTTCTTGTATAATCAGGAACAAAGCAAGGATGCATATGTCTTCACCAACTTTATCTAAGATTCAAGAAAACAAAACAAACAAAAAATCTTATAGATCAGAAAGGAGAAATTTAAAAAAGAAAAATATTTGCATATGACATGGTTGTCTACATATTAAATATCAAAGTTACTAGAACGAATTAATGGGTTCATGAAGGTCACAGAATAAATCTTCATATAAAAATCAATTCTGGGGCACCTGGGTGGCTCAGTTGGTTGGGCAACTGCCTTCGGCTCAGGTCATGATCCTGGAGATCGGGGATCGAGTCCCACATCGAGCTCCCTGCTCAGCAGAAAGCCTGCTTCTCCCTCTCTCACTCCCACTGCTTGTGTTCCCTCTCTGGCTGTGTTTCTGTCTGTCAAATAAAAAAATCTTTAAAAAAAAATCAATTCTATGTTTATATACTAGCAATTAAAACTTAGAACATGAAATAAAAACAATAGCACTTATAATAGCATTAAACATATGAAATGTTGGGAGACAAAGTAAATTACACAAAAGCAAAACCTGTAAACTGAAAACTATAAAACAATGTTCTGGTAACTTAAGACCAGAAGAAGTAGAAATATATATTATATTCACAGATTGAAAAACAAAATATTATTAAGATATTCCTTCTCACAAAATTGACCTACAGACTCAGGGAAATCTTGGTCAAAATCCTGTATGGGATTTTTGTTTTGTTTTCATTTTTGTTTTTATTTTTGATAAAATTTGATGAATATATTTTAAAATTTATAGGTATATGCAAATGAACCAAATAGCAGAAACAATTTTTTAAAATAAAATCAGAATTAGAGTACTTACTATATATCATTTCAAGACTTATTACAATGTCATAGGAAATAAGAGAGTGTGGTATTGACATATAGATAGATATTGGACAAAATAAACATAGATAGATGATAGACATAGATGGATACTCTATTGTCTATTGATATGTATCAAAATGCTTCCAAGATTATTCAAGGGAGAAAGGACTTTCATTTTGTTAATGTAGTGAAGCAAACAGTTGACCCCCATATGCAAAATAATGATTCACCATACACAATTAGTTGATTCAAAGTAGACCATTGACTTAACATCAAAGCTAAAACAATTAAATTTCGAGGAACAATTATATGAGAAAAATCTTTGCAACCTTGGGAGGGCAACAATATATTTTATAGGACACAAATAGCATAAACTATAAAATCCTGACATAGTGGAGTTATTTAAATCAAAAATTTCTGCTCAATAAAGGACTCTTCTATGAAAATTTAAGGACAGATCACTGACTGGGAGAAAATATTTGGAATATAAAATTTGGCAAAGGACTTCTTTTCAAACTATATATGCAGCACTCTATAACTCAATAGTACAAAGCGGGAGTATGAAATATTTGAAGGGACATTTTATAGAAGAAGATAAAAGATATATAAGAACATAAAAAGGAACTAACAGGAAATAAACATCCCAATAAAATCACTACACACTTTCCAGAGTAACTAAAATTAACAAGACTGACAGTATCACATGTTGGAAAGAATAGTTAAAGCTCAAAAATTGCTGGTGGTCATGTAAAACCATACAGTCATGTTATCAATTTCTGGTAAAGTCAAGAAAGTCACACTTACCCTATTTATCACTCCTGTATTTATCAAAAACAAATGAAAGTATACTCCTATTAAAATCTGCATGGTCATACAGCATGACAGCCAAAAACTGGAAACAACACGTGTCCACCAAGAGGATAATGAAGAAGCAAATTTTGATATATGTATATAATGAGATACTATCAGCAGAATTATAATGAGCTACTGATACACATCATATCAAGAATGAATCTCAAAATCATAGGCTGAGTACAAGAAGCCAGATACAAAATAATGCATATTATAAGATTCCTTTTATAAGAAATTCTAGACAAAATAAAATAATCTCTAAGGATAGAAAGCAGATCAGCAGTTGCCTTTGACTGGGGAGGGAGTAAAGTTTGATTGCAAATTTGCATAAGGGAACTTTTTTATGTGCCAAAAATATTTTATGTTATAATTGTGGCATTGGTTACTTTGTAAATATCATCAACTTGTACATAAAATTGGCAAATTTAAATGTACATAAATTGTAGCTCAAGAGGTGATTGAAAGTGGAACTTTGTAGCAAATATGATAAAGTGGGTAACCTTTCCACTAGATCTTGGTAGCTTCAAAGTAGCCACAATTAATTTAAAAGTTAGGGCATGGAGGTGAGGAAACAAAGAAAGCCGATTGGAGACTACATGTGATAATTTAAATACAATTATTAATGTGCATAACAATTTAAGTATGTTAGGCTTCTCTGAAGGAGAAACTTTGCTAACACAACAACAACAACAGCAGCAACAACACTGGCAACATAGAAATTTATTTAACTTTGTGTGACTTACACTAAGCTTTGGTCTTCTAAATTTCCATGTATAGAAATCTGGGTTTTAAAAGCATATAATTTCAGGATGCCTAGGTGGCTCAGTGGGTTAAGCTTCTGTTTTTGGCTCAGGTCACGATCCCAAGGTCCTGGAATCATCAGGTTCCCAGCTCAGTGGCAAGTCCGCTTCTTTCTCTCCCCTTTTTCCCCTCCCTTCACTCTTGCATGCTCCCCGTCTCTTTCTCAAATAAATAAAATCTTTAAAAAACTATCTAATTTCTTAAAAGAGCATTATTCCAGCTTCAAACATTACCATGGAGCATGATAGATAAGGCAGGACTTCTAGAAAGTACAGCCAGGGCCACAAAGAGTATTTCTCCTCTTCCAGGGATAACCCTTCCTAGTATCTTCACAGTGGGATTTCAGAATTTCTGCAGAAGAATAATCAGACTATCCTATTCTTTTTCTCTCTATATATTGTATATATAATTCTGTATGTGGGAGGGAAAAGTTGGTGTTTCAGTTTGTGGGCAGTCAGACAACAGGAAATCCTCATCAGAACAAATGGAGAAAATTATTCAAGTTCAGGAGATCCTGGGCTTTGAGTAGATACAGTGGTTAGATTGTTTCTTCGGTTTTCTCCCCAGGGATGGAATTTCTATAAGCAAAAGCCTAAATACAGCCACATTTTCCAAGGCATTTGTTTTACAGCTGAGAAAGGGCATGAACTGCAAGTCGCATCCTGGTTTCCTTGCTTCATTCCATTCATTCCAGCATCTACTCTCCATTGTATTCCTACTTGGCCCAGGCTCTGTGTTGCACATTTGGTAAGTAGAAATGAAGATGACACAATCTTACTCTCCAGCAACTCCCATTCTAGGAGTTGTCAGCTAGTATTTGCATTATGGTACATTTCCTTTGAAGAACATGCTTATGTATTGATGGGCAGAGAAGTGAACTCTTAAGGGTGAGATAGTCTTCCCAAAACAGATAAACCAGAGTGTGGACTTAGAGAATACATAAAGACCACAAAAGTGAAATGACCTTGGTCCATTTAACTAGATTCCTCAGGAAGCTCCAAGTGGATACTTATCATAGTAGTTCATCCATGAACTTTTCATTCATTTACTCATCCTTGTGTGTTGGTTACCATGTTAGGTATTGTTTTAGTTTTCTATTCTGCTATGACAAATTGCCACAAACCTAGGGACTTAAAATAACCCAAATTTATTGATTTACACATTTGTAGATCAGAAGTATGACACAATCTAACTGGACAAAATCAATGTGTCAAATGGTCTTAATTCCTTTGTGGAGGTTTTATAGGATAAAATACATATTCTTGCATCTTCAAATTTCCAGAGTGCTCTCATCCTTTGACTTGTGATGTCCTTCCCCCATCTACAAAGCCAACCATGGCAGGTCAAATACTATTCATAGCACATCACTCTCACGTCTTCTGCTTCCCCTTTCCACTTTTAAGGACCCTCATGATTACATTGGGCTCACCTGGAAAATGCAAAATAAATTCCCTATTTTAAGGTCCTAATTTAATCTCATCTGCAAAGTCCCATCTAAGGTAGCCTATTCATTGGACAGCTTTGGGGGCCACTTTCTAGCACAGACACAAATTCAGTGTTCATATTTACTCCTGATTTCTGCAATAGTGCTTCACTCTGGCTGTCTCCTTGAATTCCAGTAGCTGCTTCACCACCAAATCAAGAAATCATTTTAATATTATATCCTCTGCCCTCCATGTCTTGAGCAAGAAGCTGTTTTGAGAAGTTAATCTCTTTCATAATTCTCATTTTTAAGATGAGGTGAGTAATATTCTGAGAGTTTAATTAACATACCCAAGGTCACAGGTGATGAGAGAAGAATGTCGTTAAAATTCAAAGCTCATGACTGCAGGTCTTTTCATTTCCCAGAGCAAGATTCTGTCAGATCTCATATATAAATTAAGTTCATTTTAATTTTGAAAAAAAAATATCCCATTATTTAATAAGAGACTAATGTAAGGCAACACATAAAGATCTAGCTATTTTTCTCTTATTTCACTAGTAGAACACCTTCAAACATTCGGTGCGAAGATTGCTTGAACAAGAAACCCTGCTATTCAGCTCAGTGACAGTGGACTATTACTCATTTCCAAATGACTGATATGTGGTGATGCATCTGTTCACCCCAGAAAATCTCTTCCATGCATGTCTCTAAATCTTCTCTATTCTAAATAAATTGCCCGAAGATGAGTTTATTATCATTTTGCTGCATGTTCCAAGTAGCATTCAAACAGCTCAGTGAAAGGAGTTATTTTATCACTGTTAAAGTTTCCCTCCCCTACTATTAATTACTTTTCTATTTGTAGGGTGTCAGGACAGAACCCAATTCCTTTAGGACTATTACTTATTGTAGCAACCAAATAAGATGGATTTATTGAACTTGTTCCAGAGTAGCTGTGCATATAGAGCCCCTTGCAAACAGAATGTGATCCATATGACCTAACTGCAGACTTACAGATGATGTCCTTAAGGAGATGGC